>PPHD01029941.1:0-10466 GCA_002909625.1 Bambusicola thoracicus
ACTCTCAAATAACTGCCTTCCTCCTCCCCAGCCCCTCGAAACACAAGAGAAATGAACATATGAGGAAGCAACTTTATTTACCTCTGTTTGGTAGGCATCATATAGAAATCCTACTCCACTTGAATAAAACTGGCATCTTCTGTTATACAAAGGTCTAGGTTCCTGTAAAGAGAAAAAACATCCAGAAAAGTACTCAGTCTGGGGGAAGTTTGAAAGCACTGTGTCTCATATCCCCATGCCGGATGCTCACAGCTCCATTAAGCTGGAACCAAAGCAGACAGTTGGGTAAGCAGCTCCCACACTCCGGTGTTGGCTTCTTTCTGGAAAAGATCTCCTCAGTGTTACATTTTCCTTCCTTAGTCTGCCACTAAGCTACATGAGTATCATTTACTTTGCACTATCCCAGTCAACTATTTAGAGAGGACATCACCTGAGATTAAAATACTTCCTTCCCCCATGTCAAACAGCACTACTCCGTGAGAATGGTCCGGTCACTCCTTTTCCTGGTACAGTTTCTTACCCAGCACAAAGAATTACTTTACCATATGTCTTCAAGGTACATGGCTTTCTTTTAAGGGATTTCAGCAATGTCCATAGTGAAACAAGGTAGAATACCTGAAACTTCAAGCATTGCATTTACTTCATTCACTTCAAAACCACCAAACAAAACAAAACAACAACAACAAAGAATAATGAAGACATGAAAGCATTCAGGCAAAGTATTTTGCAATAAATTTGTTTTTGTCTCCTTTTCTATTTATGCTTATTGTAAAAGATATATTCACTGCTCGTAATTTCTGTTTTGCCTGTGACAGTTCCCACAGGCTGATACAAAGGAGGGACACAACGAAACATCCTTGGCCAGATGAGTGTTTCTGAACTTGGTGAAAGGCCATTTGAAGGCCAGAGGGTGCACGCCTCAGCCAGTTTCAGAACACGAACATATTTGCCTAGGGAGCATTTAGCAGCTGCAGATTTCTATGTGATCTGGCACATACCTCAAACCAAAGTGTGAGAATGACTTACGTTATCATAAAATAATTTTTCAACTTTTTGTCACTAACTTAGTCCCAAGTCATGATCTGGACCTTCAAGGCACTCAAATGCCATCACCAATGTTAGTCAGATCACTTCCGAGAGAGAAGATGGGATCTCACTATCTGCTGTTTCCTCTTTCCATGCTAACTTTCAAGGAAAAGACCACTTTGATTTTTAGCAGAAATTAGTGTCAATTAACTTTCACTGCATCATCCTGGGCTTTAAAGCTTTTTGTCCCATTCAGGACTAACCTAGGAACTGCAGCTATACTCTTTATGATCACTTCTCAGTATTCTACATTTGTTAGATAATGAAGTGTGAACTGCATAAATCTGCTGACCCAAAATATCTATCAGTAAAAATGCAGAGCTAGGCAAGAATGCAGAGAGGTCAATGAATAAAGCTCATCCAACAACATGTTGGCTTCTCTGATTACTCCCACAAACCTAAGAAAGTTTATATACCATTTCCAAAGGGTTAGGGAAAGGTTAGCTTCCTGCATCCAAAAATAGTTATATCACACAAATGTAATAAAAAATGCATTAGTAACTATTATTTTCTCAAGAGGAAATGTAAATACCACACAAACAGCATGCCATGTCTTGAGCTAGGACAACATTCTTTCACAGGCCTGGAAAAGCACCAACCTTTAGCCATGACTTCCAGGGACATATCTGACTGGGAGAGCTAATAGGATTGCAGTTTCTCAGCTAGCACAGCAAGCATAGGATCAGCCAAAGGCCACAGTGTACTTTTCTTTTCATAGAGTGTCATCCTCCAGCACTGATTCATCTGTTGCTTGGGGATGGAAAGGGGGTGATAGAGGTGAAGAGTGAGCAGTTCAAATGGCTTTTTCTAGCATGAGAAGCAAATCCATGAAAAAAGGTGTCCATCATATCCACAACAGCAACAAGCTTCAGTTTTATGCTGGAAGATCCTGAAAGTGAGATATGGTCAAAGACATAGGGAACCAGGTGGCACGCTCCTCAGTCCTACTGACGAGCAAAAATTACTTGAGGAGGGCTGGATGGGATCCAGAGGATCAATAACTGGTACATTTGGTATACTGGCAAAAGGAATTTCGCTTTTATGGTCAGTATCTAAGTGGAAGCTACAAGAAAAAAGGGGATAGACACTTTTGTGGGGTCTGCTGTGATAGGACAAGGGGAAATGGTCTCAAACTAAGATTGGATGTAAGAAAAAATGTTCTTATTACAGTAAGAGTGGTGAGGCACTGGAACAGGTTGCCTGGAGATGTGCTGTATTTCTTATCCTTGGAGACATTAAAAGTCAGGATGGCTCGGGCTCTGAGCAACTTCATCTATTTGTAGGTGCGGGGGAATTAGACTAGATGACCTTTAAAGCTTCCTTCCAACTCAAATGTTCTGTGACAGCTCTATATCTATATAGAAAGTGAGAAAGCTGTCTAATCAGCATCCATCAACTGTTGGAAGACCATCTCCTTAGCCCTAATCTCTTGGCTCACGTAAATTTACTACTCCTCACACCTCCTTCCTCTTATTTAAATAAATAAATAAATAATATCTATCTCTTTTGGCCAGCCTGCTGCTGTTTGTCCACTATATAACATCAGCAGAGCTCTAATTAGCAGATCTTAAAATTTTCAGTTGTGTCAAAAAAGATCCGGATAGCCAGTAATTCTCTCAATTGGAGGCAAATCAGAGTTGCTCAGAACAGAACCCTATGGATGAAAAGTGCTCTCCCGATCTATTTTGCATGCATGTGCACTAGAACCTGTGAATGATGAACAGACAGGTAAGAGGAAAGGCTTTACACCAAGAAAGATAAGATTCAGCCCAATTATAGAGGATTTTGGTTTTATTGGCTGCATATACAAATTTTAAAAAAGCAACACATTTTCCTTGATAGTGAGAGCACTGCAATACATCACTTGCGTAAGGAGAATGAGGAGAGTACTCTTTGAATAGTATCTTTGATGAATTTGACATCATGTCTTTGGAGGATGGTTTTGTGAGACTTTTAACTGAGTTATGGAAAGTACGTTTTTCTACTCCTGCTTTTGTTCCTTGGGAGAGCACGTATTTTGGATAACACAGGGAAAATTCCACCTCCTTTACATATAGGTCCACTTTCTGAAAATGGAGACGTAGCGTAAATGGCATTGACTAAAATTTATCCCACATTTCACAGACATAAAACATAATTTTGTTAATAATTTACTGTAACGATTATATGGTGAGGGCTACTTTTTTTCCAATTACAGTATTTATTTAGTCTTAGCTTCCCTGGCTGCATCAATAGAAGTGTAGATTAAAGAGTGCCAGGAACCGTTCCCAGGCCTGAAACTTGATTATCCAGCCCATTAGGTTGTTAGAACTGTGCCTGTGATAGCTTTGGCCTGGGCAAGCTGTCACTCTTCCAAAATAACTTTGGTGCCTGGTTTGAAATAGCATGGGCCAACAACCATTCCCAATAAGCAATTTGGACATTGCTACTCTGTCACTCTAAGAGACATAACAGTAATGACTTGGGCTTTTCCACACCAGTTGCCCAGGGGACCAGAAAACGGGTCCAGGCACATCTGAAAGACTAATATAAATAAAACTGAGTAGTCTAAAATCAGACTAACATTTTTAGTGGCTCATTAACTTGAAGTGTTTTATTTTCTACTTGTTTCTCTCTATTACATTTTTGTAGGTCTTTTTTATCTACAGCATAGATGGCAGCGAATAGCAGATGAGCTGCCAAGATTTTTCAAGTTTAATTCTAAGAGCAAACTGAAGCACAATTCTTCAGTGCCAGCTCAGCCTTGTGCCAGCAGCTTGGTGTTCCAGAGACTATCGCTCCTTTCAAGATCAGGCTCTCCGTGAACTTTATGAAAGCAGGCATGCAGATATGAACAAAGAGATATTCTTGGCAACCAGCTTTTATGTTTTTCTAGAGAGAGAGAGATGAAAGGGTGACATGGTTTAGTGGGCATGGTGGTGATGGGTTGGTGGTTGGACCAGATGGTCTTAGTGGCCTTTTCCAGCCTTAATGATTCAATGAAGCACAGGTATTTCACTGACTCTACAGCTGAAGGCATGAGGCAGCACATGTGAGCACACAGACCAAAGAGCCTTCAAAGACTCTCATTAAACAAGGTGCCAACATAATAGCAATCTAGGAAAGCAGACAGAGTGGATCACGGCCTTGGGATCTGAACTACAGTAGATTAGCTCCCACCCTGTATAAGTAATGAGAGGTAATGTTACAGATCTTTTGTCATTTCTACATCTCTCTGGGTAAGAACTGCTTCTCAATCCTTCAGTGCACTCCTAAAAGAATTTTTGCATATTTTTTAAATGTTATGAACAGCTTCCATATAGGCTGTGACATGGAGGACATTAAGGAACATTTAAGTATAAGGTATGTAGTAGCATCCTCAACACCACAGCAAGAAAGTGCTGTACGCAAGAAAAAAAATAACTACTGTGTGCCCCTGAGACTTGCAACTCCCACATGAAGCACACAATTATACCTCCTGAAATCAGAAGCAAGGTGGTTTGGGTTTTTTTTACTGTTGCTTTCAGCGTTTACTCACTGGTAGCTAACTGTGCAATTCAGTTTTCAGTCTGCAATTTCTGGAGTAGAAGAGGTTTTCAGAAACCAATTCATCTTGCATAACTTCACTATTTTAAGAAAAGAGAAGAAATAATATCCTTCTCCCTCTCTACACTCTCTCGTTCCAAATACTGAACTCATATCAGCTGATAGAAACCAAACTAATTATAATACTAATTATAAACCAGTTAGCTTCTTACAGACCTGTATTTTCTTTTGTGCTTGATAGAGAATCTTTAATCTGGTCGACCACAGAATGCCTTACCTTTAATTTGTGAGAAGTTGAACTTTGGTACACATTGTTTGCAGATAATTATTAAAATAGTATTCCTCATATGCTGCACTGGAATTTGTGCAATAATGGCATTATTTTCATAACTTGTGCATTTCAGAGAGCACTTGGGAAGGGATAGGAGCCCAACAGCAGGAGTCACTGGGCAGGATGGAGCACAGGGAAAAGAGCCTTCTTGGAAGGGCCAGTGTGCTGGGGCTGCCTGTAACCACCACAAGCTAATGTAGGCTTCTCTTCCTCTCCTTCTGCATCGGGACTGATCTTATAGGAGGGCCAGGCTGTGGCTCCAGGCCTTTGATATATTGGCTTGAGCAGGTGTGCTCCTTCAGACAGTGGCTGAAGTACTTGAACTAGTTGTAACGCCTCCCTCTCTCTTGCATTCACTACAAATACCAAAACACATAATAAATTGGCTGTGAGCATGTGGCTGACAGCAATCTGGAATGCCATGATTGTACAAAACCCCAAGTTCTAAAAAATGACAGCCCTAAAAGGAAATCCAGATGCTAGAAAATAAAGCCCTTAACTCTATGGAGAGATGTCTGAAAGACAGCAACTGGAAAAGCATCTTTTTTGGTTTCTCTGCTTTATGAAAGGAAGTAAGTTGGGAAAGTATAGTAAGTTTCAGGAAGAACATGAAGTCTACTGATACCTCCTATCTGTTTCACATTTTGACTATGCAATATGCAAGTCTTTTCTAGAGATAATAACGGCTTTTACCTCATTGCCACCAAGCTCATCATCAGCTTTTGAATCCAAATGGCAGTCTAGCTTTAGCTTCTCAAGTGTGACTCTGAATCTTCTCATTTCTGCATTTTCCTCCCATGTGATGCCAGCATTTGCTTCCTACTTTTTCTTCTCTGTTTTGTTCTCCTGAGAGCACCGCTTTGACTAACAGCATAGAAAGTCCTGGGCTGCCAGGGAGTACACAGTGCATAGTTGTGATTTGGAAGGGTGAGCACAAAAAGAGGAAAAGCGAGCTATTTCTGGACTCTCACAGCCCAATTGCTGTGTCTCATGAATAAACTTGGGAAGTAAGCTTCTTGCAGAAATGCAAAGCTCCAATCTAGGGACTTTCCCTGTCTCATCTGCTGTTCAGAAATAATCCAACTCTGGCACTGAGAATAGGAAAAAAAGGCAGTATAGTATGACTTAAATACTTCTTAACTCTCACAAACCAGATTTCTTTCACACTGTGCTTTCCAGGAGCTCTTTTCAAGATTTCTATTTAATTTGAAATACTTGATCCTACAAAATTCTTTCCTCTTAATGCTTAGGAGCACTAGATATTCACATTCAGTTCTTTCAAACCAGCAAGGACACAGAATACCTACATACTCTCAAGGATGAAAACACACGTATGTGGATCTATCTCATTTTGTATTTCCTTGGTGTCCTTTTTGTTCCACTCAAACTGTTTTGTAGTGGTAGCCTCTGTCTCACTTTTCTTTATTTGAGAAATATTTCAGGACTGGTATTACAGCTGTAGCCAAGGAAGAGGCCTCCAGATGCAGGAGCTGACCCATTGGTACATGATGTGCACAGACAGGCCTTTTCTATATGAATAAAATTCTGTTAGGAAAGGTTAAGTCCTCTCCAAATAGTCATTTGTTTTTTTTTCCAGTGACTTTTGGCTATACTTTGCCTGGCATGAATGCAAGAGGATAGGTCCATCAGTCTTCACAAGCACATGTACAATAAGTTAAAGAAGCAAGAGTTGCCACCCCTACACATCTCCATGAAGGCTCAGCAGACCAGAACCTTCAGCTGCTGCAAGCATAGGTGGTGGCAGACAGCACAGAGGTGTGTGCAGGGCTGCTGAGAGATGCTGCTCACCTGAGAGCTGCTGTGCTGCAAATGGTATGTCATCAGAGGGAGAGAGCTGGGGCCACACAAGACACCAAGGAGGAAGACTACTCCTGCCTTAGTGCATCAGACCTGTGCTAAATGCAAGCCTGACACTAGAATTAGACTTGTTTCTCTTTAGTTATGTTTTGCTATCTAATGTCTCTCAGGATGAGGTGTGGACCTTCCAGTGATACCTACAGTAGCTATTTTATGTAGTGAAAAAATTGTGTAAAAACCACTGGTAAACCTAAGTTTCTAATAATGCAATTACTGATATTATTAAAGGCTGTAATTTTAGTTATTGCTTGATTAAGCTAGATACTTAATTGCTTATTATAGCTGATTACTTACATTGATTTCATTACCTCAATTATAAGGTTTGTAATGTGAACTGATTGCTGTCTTGATTAAAATTATGTTGCATCACATGAGTTATTAACTTTTCCACAACGATCCAAGAACTGTTTATCTTGTTTGTGGTAATGTAGTTCAAATATATGAAACAGCTCTTCTCCTCTTTGCCTTAATGCTTGTAGAATACATACAGAATATATGAATCTTTGAGAATACTACTGTGGGTCATCTTGCAAAATACTAACCTGAAATATTGAATGACTTGCTGACTGAAATACAGGTTTTTCAAATTTACCATGCCCTTGTGGAAATCTTTACCTTAAAGAGAAGGAAAAGAGTCTGTATGAAATGCACTAGTTGAGCAGCGTATATATTGAATATGTATATATTCAACTAAGATGCTTGAGGTTTTAACGTTGCAGTGAAAACACCGTTACTTTTAATTTTCAGGGTATGACACACCACTTATAGGGACCTCTAAATAATTCCACTATAATCTGAGTAATGCACTAACAAACTTGCATCTGAGTTTTTTTATGCTGGGCATTGAGCAGAAAATACAGAAAGTAGCTGTTTATGCCCAGCAATTTGTCATCAAACTCCCTCTCATTTCTGTAGAGGAGGTCACCCCGCCTGGCACTCTTCACAGCACATGGAGGGGCTAGGTTGAAAAGGTCTATCCAAATGGAGGAGATTGCAAGATGAGGCCCCGAAATATGAGCAAGCTGAAAGACCATGAGAGAAGCTCCAGAAGGAATAGAAAGACAGAAGTTACAAAATCAAGATGACCTAAACAATTAGTGAAATGTTTCATGCATATCCTGATTTTCCCCACTTTCATATGCTTGAACTCATTTCAGAAGGGAAGAGGTTCCGGGAAGCATTCAAGTCCAGCCTGGATAGTGCTTTGAACAACCTGGTCTAGAGGGAGATGTCCCTGCCTATAGCACGGGGGCAGGAACTAGATGATTTTAAAGGTCTCTTCCAATCCAAACCATTCTATGCTTCTAGGTGTTTTCCTTTTTTCACTCTACTCATCTGTTCACAAGGCAAGTCAAAGCACTGATCTTCCTTTGACAAATGACAGAAAAAAAAAGCCAAGTATTATTGCTCCAGAACTGCAGGTGGCTACTACCTCTCCCCTGCCTGTATCTTTGTAACAGCATCACATTTATTACCATAGGATAGAAACATCTGCTGACAGTCTAGAAACACTTCTGAGAATAGGAAACAATGAAAGGAATTCTCTTGTGTTGGCAGCCCAAGAGAGGGAAGTAGATGGCACTTTTCAGAGCAGACTGTGCCCCAGTCACCACCTTTCTTAGGACTGAATTGTAACTAACATGCTTTGTATGCTTCATGTAAATTCTACCATGGCTTGTGCTCTGTAACGAAGGTTAAAGACAGAATTAGACTGTAAATGCCCCTGGATCCAGTCTGATAATTCTAAGTTGCTAAACAACTGGAACTGATTCTTGGATGTCTATGAGAGACAGATAGCACTTTACAGATGCAGAAGACTACGATCTATGGAAACTAGAACAGCAGTGCCATTTCACATACAGACTAAATCCTACTCACATCCCCTCCATGGTTACAGTACAATTATTTGTGCAGAATGTGCACAATCTCTCCACATATCTCTAGAGCTGTTATGCAATACAATCAGTGTAGTTTGCATCTAATTACACTGAAAACAATGCTTAAAGAAAATGACTTAATTTTTGAGGCCAAAGGAAGTGCCAGATATGCTATTATCCCAGATATGCTATTATCCCAGTGCACTGAAAATTATACTGTGGTGCATACTGACACTGTGTTGACTGTGAGACAGGATCATGTAATTAAACAGAAATGACACTTGGTCATTTGCTTCCATATCCTCAACCGTGTGTCATTCCCTTAATACTTTCTCCAAATGGAAACTTCAAATTTTAAGTAAAAGAGTAGACTTTCTCCCTCACTATTGCAATTGTAGTAAGATGTCCTTTAATGCACCTTCAAGTAATTCTTACCTCAAAGCTCAAACAATTCTGCTCTTACTGCAGCTTGAATGACTAAACTCATGAAATTAAAGAGGGTTCTCAGTGGGGGCTGTTAGATCTCAACAAGGGAAGTCAGTGGAGCAATGCCTGTGTCCCCTGAGGGCTGGACTAGTCCTTGTTTACCTCAACTGTGAAGGCTTCGATCCTCTACTGTCATGAAGAAGAGCCAGGAGGCCTAGGACAGCTTTCTCCCTGTCCCTGTCCCAAAGGCTGCAAAAATGGAGTGCACATGGTCAATCTAGAGAGATGTTGCTAGGAAAGAAATCAAGAATCTCTCTTTTTTTTTTTTTTGCCATTGACAAGAGATTCACTCTTTGGCATCCAAACATAACGTGTGCTGCATAATGGCTCAAATAGTTGTGTTCGGTTGACACAATGCCAACCCTTTTCCCTCAGGATAACAAGTTACAGGGAAGAAAGTGTGATTTTTAAGAATATTCAACTTAGCTAAATCTGGAAGGAACTTTAGGTAAAAAGCAAACGAAAAAGGAACTGTATAATCAGAAGGCTTTGCCCCTGCTAATATGAGAGGCTCTGCAAACTGGAGGGAGTTCTCCATAAAGGGGGCTGCAATTATTTTTCTTACTGAAAAATATCTGGCAACCAAATTAAAGTAGCCTAACAGTTCCTCTGTGATATTAATACATTCAGGCTGTACGCACAGTACTTAACTGGCCAAAAAATAGAGGAAAAGGAACATCAGACTACAGATTCTTTAGAAAAATACCTTGAAGCCTTCCCACACCCCCTTATACAGCATAAATTCCATTTCTTCTAGCCTAGAAAATATTAGCTAGATGACAGTTTTGCTGACAAGCCCTTAGATGCAACCAAAGGTTCATCATAGGGTTGTCATGTGTGTTACCTGATAGCTGAGGAATGGTGCTTTTAGTAGAGATAATATTTCGGTTATGGTCATGTAAAAGATTGTATTTCCTTCACAGATTTCAATTCCAGAAGACCTGCATTAGAAATTCTGACCAACTGTTTTCTGCATCTTCAATCTTCAAACCTGAAACAGCTTCCAGTAGGGAACACATTCTGGCAATAAGATTTAACCCGACCATAAAAGCAGTTCACAGAGCCCTTCTTTTGATACCCTGCTCTAGAATGACCCTCTGCATAACAAAGCTGAATAATTTCACCTCAAGACTTCTGTGCTAAGTTCATAACTTCCAGATACGTTTCATGAGATTATGTAAAAAGTAACTTGAGATTTGAAGATGTCAGTGATGGAGAACCATCCACATCCTTGACAAAGATGATCCTATAGTTTACCGTCATCAAACCTGAGTCCACTTCAC
>PPHD01029942.1:0-10466 GCA_002909625.1 Bambusicola thoracicus
TCCCCAATTTCCCATAGCAAACAGGAGTAATTTGGTCACAGGCTAGATCTTACTCCAGTAAACAGTCCAGTAAACAGTCCAGTAAACAGTTCAGTAAACAGTCCTGAGAATTCACTTGACTCTTGGGCTGAAGACAAACAGCTCCAAAGAAATGCTTTCAAATGTAGATTGTCCAGATAGTGATGCTGATTGTCACACGGCAGCACCCACCACTCATCTCTTAGAGTCTTATCACACCTCAGGAAGCAAGCTTTGAGCCAGAAAACAAAGAAGGATTCATACAAGGTTAAAATAAATAAATAAAAAAACTAAACTGGACATCATGACAATACAATAGTTAAAAGATCTCTACCATTATAAAATAGCAGACAGCACACAGTATAGATGTAAGCCAGTCTTTCTTGGGATTCAGAGGCTATTTCCAGCATCAAGGTCCCACAAGCAGCACAGAGCAGCTTCTGAGCTCCTCAGGTGACCTGAGAAATGGCACTTGGGTCTAAGTTGCTCTGAGTGCTTTTTCTTTTCCTCTCAGCCATTTTAACACTCTGAAACTTATCTGTATCTCAGAAAACTTTTGTCAAATAATGTTACTGGGGTTGTGCTGAATATTTTTTTATATACAATTGATGTGGTTAAAATTATCAGTGTTTTACTCAACATATTCAATCACTCAGATAGCATTCAAACGGTGTTTACACTAAAATTGCAATGAATATCACTAATAAAGTTATGCATCTGATTTCAGTACAGTAAAAAATAGCAGTGAGCAGAAAGTGAGAGACTCATAAGGAATAATTTCTTAGAGGAAAGTTCACTTATTTGGAAAAAAAACCTAGCAGAATATAAAAATAATTATAAAAATATATCATTTCTGATGATATTTTTATTTGTTAAGATTGAGGTATTTTTCCTAAATGTTCCTTTCTTAAAAAAGAAATTCTTTATATGTGCCTGTATGTTTAAATGTATCTTGTACCAGACAACAAAAAAGTATTGAAGTACAATTTTTCTCATAACTAATCCTAGCAATTGAAATAAACATTTTAATGTGACAGCTTTCCTAAGTACGGTTGGTGAAAGAGAATAAAAAGCATTTATTTCCTTAGGAAACAAGTATCACTGTTCCTTCAATGACTAGTAAAAGATGAGCATGTAACAGATTGGAGAGAGATGTAAACTGTTAATTTCTAAACATCTGTAATTTTATGTTTCTTCAAACGACATTTGTGTTCAGATTATAGAAGGTTTTAGATTTACCGACCTAATATTTCAGATTAGACTTAAAATTTTCACAGTTCATGTTCATATTTTCATATATTTACATCATCTTAGAAATACCTATTAAACAGTTATGTTAATTCTACTTACACTTTTTAATGCTAATTCTTATCTGGAAAAATTGTGTAAACGTGAATCTTATTCAGCCAATTGTGCCTTTTTCTGTGTGTTCTGACTCACAACTGATAATAATAGGGATGATATAAAAAGAAAACAACGCTTATTTCTAACCACATTAGGCTAAAAAAGTATTCCCAAGGGAAAACAAACAAAAAAAGAAAACAGAAAAAAAAAAAAAAAAAAAAAAAAAGGATTCTGCCCCTGGGAAGCTCAGCAAGTTAATATTGGTCTAGCTCCCATTTTCTCCTTACTGGTGAAGCATAAACAAAAATTCTAGCACATAAAACCTGCACGTCTGGCTGTTGGTAATTTTAACATTTACTCTATTTTGTAACTTGTAGATGTGAAATTCTAGACATGATATACCTGGCACCCCATGAAGCTCTTTTATCAGCTCACAATGAAGAACATGTAGAGCTTCTGTTGTTGGGAGGACATTATCAATTTATCTCATCACCCCATAGAGTGCACAGGTCTATGCTAAGATCACCTGCTGTGCACACCTAATTTAAGTCTCACAGCTGTTTCTCTCCAAGTCTGTCAGGCATTCTAACTCAATTGTTAGACTTGAATGGAAGTCATACAGAATATTTTCTCAACTACAGTTTCTGAATTTCCAGTTTCTCTTAGCGCCACACTCTCCCACTCTTGCTGGTGAAGAGTTTACAGAGCCATGTACTGAAACAGGTCAGGGTACTCAAAGGACCTCCTTGATCCAATTCACCTTGCATCTTGACAATGGCACATTTTTAGCAAGTGAGCTCAGTATTAGGTGCATCAAAACATTTTAACTTTGATTTTCATTAGCATAACCACAAATGGAAAAAAATGCTTGCACAGTTACTCCTCAAATTCTTATTTCAGTATCTATCTGTGATCTAAAGCAGGATATGAGCATTAAAAAAATCAAACCTAAGTCTGATTTCATTCATATATATTCCGCACGAGTGACAATTGATAACAGATCTATTTCTAGTCAATTAGCCAAAACATACTGCCCAAAATATTCATTAGTATATCTTAGCCTGCATCACTTCTCTTTCTTTGACCCTTATAGCTATATCTGTAGGGGATTGGTACTAAATAGTAGGAAAATGTTCTTTCCTGTTTACTTCCTATTTACTTTGCATATACAGTATAGGCAAGTCCTTTGTATTGGCTGTTAAAAATATTTCAAGTCTGTTGACATTCCTGTTTTTCGGCAGACAGAAGTGTTTCTAAAACACTTATCTTTTATATTTCTTATTTCTCAAAAGATCAGAAGTTTAATCACATGAAAGAATATATGTGATACTAGATCACTGACAAAAGGTCAACATGATCCTGAGGAATAAATGTTGCTTGTCATGTATTTGTATTGTAAGAGTATCAGTAGGTCTGCTAACCAGTGTTTATGCCTAGTTCTTCTTTTATACATTTATGTAAGTACTGAATTCCATAGATATAGTTGCAAGCATTGCTTCGATTTGTACCACCTATGTGCAAAACTGAACTGATGCATTTAATGCAATAATATTGCTTTTAGAGGGCATCACAACATTACAGGTAATAGCAATTTGTATTTCCCTGTTTTAACATGGTTATAAGTACAGCGTGAAAAATAATTTAGCAAACAAAAATTTATAGCGTGAATTCAATCAAAATATATATTTTGGAGTTTAAAATTTTAGCATTTTTGTTATCTGAGTAACAAGTGTAAGAGGAAACTACTTGTGCTCAAATATATAAGACTTACACACTAACATTTTGTTAAAAGAGGTGTTTTGACATATTGTCTTACTGTCTTTGGTTTCAGTCTTTTGCCATGAAAATTCTACTACTTTTAGACTTAGAACAGCTGCTGACAATGAACCTTCCATGAAAAATGTTGAGGTATACTTTTGACAGACAAAAAATTTCCTACACTATATCACATTTGTTATAACGTTATGTGAATAAATACCACAAGAGATCACCTTTATGGAAGATTGTCTTTGACTGTAAGCATCCATGCAGTTTCAAATCCTGTGAAACACCACAAATCTACTGACTAAAATAATATAAAATTTCTTTAGACTGATCTATTTCTCTAGGTAGATAAGAAAAGTAATCGATTTGAGCTCATGTATCTAGAACCTTTAGTCTCACTACCTTACTGTCTTCTGCACTCCAGATGAGTGCAGCTGTTTAAACATAGGTTCTTATTTTTACATTTGATGTTTTGCTTACAAAGAGGAAATGTGCCATATATATAAACCTAAGAATTTATGGTAAATATTATTAATATTTGAACAATCATTCAATAATCATTATCAATTTTGATTTAATTATTACGGAAAAGGAAATAAAGCATAATTACCTAGTTATTTTTATACAGAAAATGTATAAATAAGAGTAATAAATAAATTGCAATACATATATATATTTTTTTTCTAATTTTATGCTCACCTTTCCACTGTTCTGTTGTTCCCGGGTTTCGGCACCAATTGTTGTTCCCGCTTCTGAGGCGTATTCTTCCAGGAGCTAGCGATCTACCCTCGCTAGGGCCATTGCTACACAGACACTAATATGAGGATATAGGAAATGGCATTTATTAGCAAATGGCACCCGTTTAAATAGACTCATGTCCTACACCGTCTACACCCCCTAAGCATCCATTGTCCAATCACTGAGCAGGGGAGGTCCTATCGTGTCACACCCCTAGTCCCCGATAGTGCCTGCAACACTGTTCATCATTCATTTACTACATATGGTTAGATACAACCTACTGGTTCTCTTTTTTACTTTTTTTTTTTTTTTTTTTGGCCAATTTTTGGTCTTCATTTTCTTAACTGGCCAGAGGTGTGTGGTTTATATCCCTGGGGTCTCCAGAACAATCCTCATGCCCTGACTTTTAATGTCCTGCTCTTGTACTCTTCTATTCTACATCCTGTATCTATAGTTCTCAAGTCTCGTGCTATTGTACTAAGTCTGCATATCTCTCCGTTATATCACTGTGTTAAAATCATAAATATTCTATGTAGAATAATTGCTTGTTACTGCTGTCTGTATAAAACAATCATTGTGTCATATGAGGATAAATGAAAGTGAAGTAAATTTGCTGAAGTTATCTGGACAACTAGGAAAAAAGATGCTGCCACAGATAACCAACCAAAACAAAGCTGCAGGAAGATGAAGAAGAGGCTGAACAAGTCTGATGAGCTGTGGCCTAAAGACCTTGAAAAGTCAGTACAAAGCTAATGGATTTTTCCAGCAATAGCAATATTGTGCTCCAAGGCTGTGCAGTTATACTGGATCCTCTGAGATGCCCACCCCTTCCTGGCACAGCACAGAAGCATGGGCTTTTCCAGACATATAATGCATTATTTCTACCAGCTCCCAGCAGATGTCCTAGGACATCCCAAGAGGCAAAAGAAGATTGTGGCCAGCTGAACTGAGTCCTCATGATCAATGGAACACTATAAAGAAGTGATTTATTTCATATTAAGAAAGCTATCTATGGCCATATAGGTCTCTTCTGGCAATGAACAGGACCACCTAACATTTAAAATGTGTAGTTGAAAGGGGTAAATATCACTTTTATCATAGGATTTGATCCAGCTAATTCATTCAAACTTTTATTTCTAGAAGCAAAATACCTTCTAAAGCATTTACCTTTCTGCATTAGCTTTCCAGGGAATTTGAATACTTACTGGTCTTCTGAATCACCGAAAATTCAGGCCAAGTCTGGATACTACCTCTTAAGAGTTTTGAAATTGGATTCACAAAATATCATACCATACTTTGAATCTCAATTACTATCCACTTATGTGCAGATAAAAGAAATGTATTACTTTATCTAACTTGATTTAAATTGCTAATTCTAATCTGAAAAACATATGTGAATGTATGTTTCTGCAAGACAAGCTAGCATGAAATGTTCAGAGATCATCAGAAAAAGGTGAGACAAAGGATATTGTTTAAATCACTAGCAATTCCAGTGTGTATTTAGATCTTCCAGACAAGGAGTTTGTAGAAATGTGAAATATTATCATGATTACTATTAATATTCTGAAGTAATTTTCATATACAAAATAAACAAACACTGATAGATTGTCCAATTGTTTTTACGTCACTGATGTATGGTAAGAAACGTTTAACTTTCTGTGTATTTCACTCATAATAGAACTGCATCTGAATATACCTCATAGGAAGCTACAAATGCAAAAGACCATACCTCTTAAAAAGTCACCAATATAACTTCTGCCCAGGTCCTATTATCCTCCCTACCTTAAAAAAGCTTATACTGTTAACAATTTTCTTTATTAAAAAATCCTGAGAAAATATAATAGTTGCTGGAATAGTTTGATGCCAACTTTCTCTCTTCTTTCCTTAGTTCCACCTTGGGTTGAACATACAAACGTTTCCTTAAGCTATTACTGAATCTTTTTGGGTTTACCGATTATTTTTCTAGGAAAAAGCAGTTTTGCTGTGCACATACTTGGTGGTCTGATTCTGAGGAGGGAAAAGAGTCGCCCTTAGAGAATGTGAGAGACAGAATGTTTGCAAATGTTTTGGGGAAAAAAAAGGTGGTTTAAAAAGTACTAAAAGGATGCAAACAGACAAGTCTAATCAACATGTATATTTCATAATGTTTGAGGGCATTTCAGTTAAGAGTGATCAATGTGTGAGCATGGGTAAATGTGACTTGTCAAGTCCATCTGGAAAACAAACTAACATAGAAGCACAGAACCACTTCTGTACTAAAACTGTAAGACCTGTAGCTTGGGAAAATGCTTATGGGAGTTTTTATTTCCTTTTATTTATTTATTTATTTATTTTTTCAGAGAGGGGGGTGGAGAAGTCAGGGAGAGACAAATTTATTGGTGAATAAAGCTTGCACG
Source organism: Bambusicola thoracicus (assembly GCA_002909625.1). NCBI lineage: Eukaryota > Metazoa > Chordata > Aves > Galliformes > Phasianidae > Bambusicola > Bambusicola thoracicus. The sequence continues at coordinate 6,261 of PPHD01029942.1, forward strand.
TCAGTCAGATATTTTAAAAGAATGGAGCATAAACAGTACTACAATGGCTGTAGCAGGGTTGGAAGAGTCTAAAAGAGAAGATGTTGATACAGGAGTAAATAGAGGTCAGCGTAGAACAGACCTAGACAGCCAAACACGGATTTTGGGAGCCCAGGGACAGAGGGGAACCAACTTAGCCAGAAAGACCGCTGCAGACTTTACTTACCAACAACTTGCATCTAAAGAACAGCCAACACAGGTTGTGCTAACAAAAAGAGGGTATGAGCAGTACAGGCCGTTACCAGACATGAGACTCCCTGATCATCTGGAAGACAGGCACTGGTAAACTAAAATTTGTAAGAGAGCCCTGTAAGCCAACTCTTTCAGACTCAGTGATTTGGCCTTTTGTTTCATGGTTGGACTTTGCTAATAACAACAGTTGAAGCACTAAGTTGATCGATAAACTTTGAATAAAACAAAGGTAGACAGAGAGAGTAGTGGCTGCCTTCCTTAGCCATCACCCATGACTTTGCAAGTTTACTTGTCTTTCAAAGATTTCTGAGGTTTGACGAACCATCCTCTTATTTATGCTTCATTTTGTTCTTGACCTTGTTCATAGCCTCAGTACCTAAGTAAACTCTTTTATGTAACATTGTTTTCTACCAGGCAGACAATGTTCACTGAGCACAGACAGTGCAATTGAATTTTCCACTCTTCTGGGTGAGTTTTTAACCACATTTGCCTATGAATGTGATAAAAGAGTGCTAGAAATTAAGTCTTTAGTCTTTGTTGATTTGAATCCGTTTCTATCAGAGGAACTGAACATTACTATAAGCCACATAAAGTGTTGAAAACATTTCCTACTCTTTCACTGAATTTAATCTTCACCCCTTTCCTGAGTATCCACCTCTACTAGTTTGGGATTTTGATGACCATCTTTTGGTTTTGATGACCAGCTTTTGTACAAATCACAGTTCAGTACTTATATAAATGCTTTCTGATGTGCTTATCTTAAATGTTTTCTCTCCTTCCTACAGAGATGGACCCCACACATACAGCTAACCCAGGTATTTACTATGTTAATAGTACTACTTTTCAGACTCCCCATGCAGGACAACAGAAGTTACAAAAGCTAACAACCATATCAGTGAAGAGCAAAAGAAAGAATGCCAGACTTTTTTATTCTATTTTGCACCAAAATTTTTAAAAGTAAGGCGAAGATAAGAAAAGTTTGGTTTAATCTCCAAAATCTTTTCAATTTTTGAGAAATTCTGAGCAGAAACATGTCTCCCCCAGTAACAAATTTGTAAAAGGCATTTGTAACAAAAAAGAAAATCATATAAAAAATCACTTTATTCTGTATTTCTAGAAAATAACATGAGTTTCAGATCATATTATTTGAGCGGTTTATAATCTCATTTGCTCATACAATGTACATTTATGTTTCAAACTGAGACAGATTTTTTAATAGTAAAAGAAATAAGACATGCCAAATTTTGTGGCTTACCAAGGAAATGAAGATTAAATTTGCTCATAAGAACTGAGATTTTCCATCCAGTCTTCTCTTAATTAGCATACAGACTACTACCCTCAGTGTTTGTTTCTTTTCTTTTTTTTTTTTTTTTTTTTATCCCTACGTAACTATAACCTTTGTGTAGTTTTCTGGCAATCCAGGTAAAAACACTGATGTATAATTTGCTGTGTATCTCATGTCTTACCTTACCAGTTCTTTTGCATGATAATTTTGTGAAGTAATACCTTCTATTTTATTATGTTGGCCCACATCAGAGGCGGATGTTGGTGGTATGGCAGTAGAGATTGAATCATCCCACAAATATTCTTTTAAATTTTGTTGCCATGTGACATATGGCAGCAGAGGGGTAGTCTAACAAAATGCTATCTGACATAGAAGTGCATATGAAGCAAAGGTATGTTGCTGAATTCCTCCATGAGGAAAAAATGTCACCCATTGACATTCATCTACACTTGAGGAATATTTCTGAAGACCACCAGTGGATGTGAGCACAGTGAAGCAGTAAGTGATACATTTTTGTAATAGAAACAATTATGTGAAAGACAAGCCACATTCTGGACAGCTGTGTGCAGCTATAACACCATGAAATGAAGAGTGTCTTGACCAGTTCATCTGCACAAATCAACTTATGGTGGTGACTATGCTGAAGAAAAGCACTTTGTAGCTGAGAACTTATTCTATCAAACAGTGGTATTGTTCTCTTTGTATCTGTTGTAGTTTCCATGGAAATAAATAGGAGATATTACTTTTAGAGCAACCTACATATTTAGTATTTTTAATAACTGTCAATTTTAGTTAGTTTGTTTTTTTTTCCAGTCTGACCGTTGATATTCAGAGAAGATCTGTTTCTTTGTCTATTTGCTCATGTCCTGATAAAAGGGAATTCCAATATAATTCTGTATAGCCTACTCATAACTATTTATGCCAAAAAATCATTAATATGAAGGAAAGTAAGGCAAAACCTTAGCTAAAAGATATTGTTGCTTGTAAGCAAAATTCAACATTTGCTGCCAGATATACTTTTCAACTGGCATCTCTTCATACATTTTATGGACTTCAGTTTTGAAATTAAAAGAATCCTATATATGCATAGAACTGTAAATTTCTTTAGGAAATTTCCTGATGAAACTAGTAAGAGAAACAATAAAACTCAGTCCTTACTTACTGCTTTGAAATAGATCTGAATATGTTCAAGGAAGTAATTGTGTGAGTTTACAATTCGAAATAGTGACTGACTGAAATTCATGAATTAAAAATCTCTCTATTTCTTGTGTTAATAATAGCTTCACTCCAAGTTGTACCATCCATTTTGCAATTTCCGAATCGCCTACAATGACTGCCACAAGACATTTTGTTACTCATAAGTAATAAAATAAGTCATAATGAAATGTAAATCAACCCTGGCAGGAAAATCTCATAAGGCTGAGAAATTCCAATGAATAGACACTTTTTAGTTTCAGGAGGAAATTAACATTTCTTTTTTTGCTGCTAAGTGTCTAGGTAGGTTACATGCTTCAACATACATATCACTGTAGATAACAATGTTGATATTTCTTTTTATATACCTCATTGTCTTCATCACTGTGCTCTTTTCTCCTTTCCTTCTACTTTTACTTACTATAAACTATCAGAGATCCTAAAATTCAGAAAGATTACTGTACCTCTATGATATGCTAGCCTTTTCCAGGGAATTTAGCTGAAATAATCACAGGAGCTGGCTAAGCCAGGGATTGATAAGGTGCCTATGATTTGTCTTATTTGAGCTTGGACAATTTTAGCCAAATTAGTAACAATGCCATTGGCTTTATTTACTGCTTTTGTTTTTTGTTTGTTTGTTTGATTGATTGTTTTTCCTGATTCTGTTGAAGAACAGTGCTGTTTTAGGCAACTAGTGCATCAGATGATTGACAGTTTCAGCAAAGAGGCTGAGGTTTGAGTGAGCAGAAGCTGAACTGAACCAACCTCCGTAAGTGACTCCGCCAAAATGGAGCTCAAGATGATACTTTGACAGGGCAATGTCAGGAGGACTGCAGTGCTGCAGTGGGTGTTATTTGTTCAGTGTCTAGATAAAAGATGTTAGATTCTTGTATTGACACTCCGACACATTTCAGAAACACAAAAAAAGACCCATAAAGCTATCAAATATTACAGCAAAATTAAGTCTATATTACATGGAAGTTAGCAATTATTTCTCAAACACTGGTAGTTAATTCAAATAAAATGTTCTTGAGAATTTGTGATCTACAGTGCATTGTGCTGAAATAGCTTTACATCAATACTTGACATTGGCTTTTCACCAAATTATATCTTTGCTGCATGATATATGTGCATGGAAATCTCTCAGATTGTGAGGTTAAAAGAAAACTCTCTTGCTTGCTGACCTATTTTCTACTATTCAGGCCCTATCTCCTTTATTCAAAAATCTTTAAAGCAGTGGGTCTTGAAATGAAATTGAATTTGCCAAATTCAAATATTCCATCTAAATGTTGCTCTACTTTTTTTTAACATAGTAAGTACAATATGAGATCTTATTTTTTTTTTTTCTCATAACAAGACAAAAACAGTTTGAAGTAGGAAATATTAATGCAGTACAGAAAAAGAGCGGGGTAGGTCTCTTCTCACTGGTGACTGGTGACAAGACGAGGGGAAATGGCCTCAAGTTGCGCCAGGGTAAGTTTAGGTTGGATATCAGG
>PPHD01029943.1:0-10466 GCA_002909625.1 Bambusicola thoracicus
AATCAGAGTAAATTAAGGTGGAATAGAGAGGTTAGCAGAGGTTTGCTTTATTTTGAATAAATACAATATGATGAAATTGTACAAAATACTAATTCAATTACAAACTAACATAACACAGAAGTTAATGATGTATAGAGTGACAGAATTTTAGAAGGAAGTTAATTTCATTTATGATTGAAATGGCAAGTTTCAGACCAGACTTGATTTTTGAAAATCATTGGATATCTCTTATTATTAGCCTGTCAATTAAATATAACATTAGTTATGTCTGCCTTCCCACTGGCTTCCCAAAAAGCCTTCTAGAATTCAAGTAGGAGATGACTGATACACAACTTTGCTTCAGAGTAAAACACTGAGGGTTCACACTAGTCATCAGAGTACTAGCAGTATAACTACAAAATGGTCATTTATTTGCATGTTCCTTTTTGGTAAATGTGTTTCAGAAAGAGTAATAACAGACCACTAGGATTTGTGAAGAAGCACAAGATATCCGCACCAATGACTCTGGATTTACTGTGAGAGCTGACAGACATAAACTGGCATTGTACCTTAATCTCTATTTTACCATTTTGCCTTTCATCCTTCACAAGAGGCATTTGGGAAAAGTCTTCACTGGCAAAGTTTGTTGACATTGCTTCTCTGTTACTCTCTCCCACGAAATACGGCATGAATAACATAAACCACTTTCGCTCAACAATTGCACATAACCAAAGAGCAGGTCACATGGATTAAAGGCAAAACATTTTAAGTGTATGTGCATAAAGAAAAGAAATTAAACAAGACTAAAAGATAAAGTTTTTTTGGGGGAAAAAAAACATTCATAAGAGAAAGAATTCTTGCCCTCTTCTTTCAATACCACATCAACTTTTCAAGCAAGGCCATGGTTTTAGATGCTATCTCTCCACAGATGGAAACTAGAGAAGCATTTGGTACAAGACAGCCAGCTCAGAAAACCTGAGGGAGAAGGTATGTAACAAGCACAGCAGTATTCATTTTCCTCTGTGACAGGCACCTACAATGCTCTATCTACAACAGTAATAATAACAGACCTTCCTTTAGTGCTATGAAGGACAGCCACCCATTACAAGTAGCTATTAAAAGTTTATTCCTTCTAAAAGGAACTGAAGGTACTCAGAGAAATCCAGCAAATCCACCCAATGTCACAACTTACATTTTTGACACTACAACAACACTGTAACATAGACTGTTTTGTACAACTTTAAGCAGTGTAGACCACAGAAAATGTTCTTCAGCTAACTGCCTCCTCTTTATAAATATCTGACCATAATATTTGGTTGGACTCATAAAATGGTCTTTCAGAAACCCTCGGTTTCATAGAAGCTCAACACAGGTTTTGTGTCTGGGCAAAGTACAGGTGTATAATTTGGCATTCAGTTTTAGCAGGATTAAAAAGTTCATATTCTGAACTAAAACATAGAAATCCCACCTCTTGGTATCACTTTGGTAACAAGTTTGTTTGAATCCGAGTAATTGGGTTTTGTATCTTAATGACTTATCCAATGAAATTTTTATATTGTTTAGTCATCAAAAAAAGGGAATCTCCAGAATACAGAAGTGTTATAATATTCTCTATTTATTAGAATTTGATGGGGGGAAAAAAGATTGCATAAATTTTGGATAAACAGTGAAAACTTGTTCAGGAGTTTGGGTATTAATATTTTATTAATATGCATTATCCAGAATGTAGGAGTAGATTTCTTCTTTTTTTCCTCTAAGTATTACATTTATTTCAATATACACATACACAGAATCTGAGTAACATAAAGAATATTGTACCTGGAACACTTATGAATTTATTCATGATGTCTCAAGTGGAATGAAAATTAATCATGAAAGCATAGCTTGTTACATCTTATTTTAGGTTGTATATTAAGATTTCAATTGAAAGAAAACATATACTCCAGGAAAATCATTGAACTCACAAAAAAAAAAAAAAAAAACCTCTTCATTTAGGCTGATAAATTATGAGTTGAGATGGAATGGATATCTACCTCATTTAAAAAGATAAACAAAATAAAGATTACAAAGTTTGATGAAAATAGAGAATAACTTCTATAATTCAATACTCAGTTTTCAGGTTACTCTTTTAGAACATATTTATTTAAGCTGCCGAAGGAAGATAGTTGTATTTCAGAATCTCTATCTTTACTTGTTATGTTCAACAGAGGAATACGCAACATGAAATTTTACGAAGCTCTGCAACCTAGCAGTAACTTTTATATCTAACTACTGAACAGGGTTATACCATTCAAAAAAAAAAAAAAAAAAAAAAATTGGAAATAAGTGATGCAATTTATGCAGCAAAATTTGGCACTGTCTTTTTACCAGACCTCAGTTTAAAAACTGAAATTGAATGTAAAATAAGCAAGACTGTATATGGATTTGGTAAAAAGAATGTCAGGCTCCTGAGACAAAAGGGCATATTTCCTACGTATTGATCAATTTCATGATGTCTATTGACCATTTTAGTAGTGTAACCATCACTGGTGTATTTATTAGCTGGAAAACATTTCATTCAAGCCACCAAACAAACATCATTGCCTAGAATATCTGAATAATTCAGAAACCAGTAACTCAGAGACGTCTTAGAGTATGTTAGCTTTTCTTTGTACGCACAGGAACGGGCATTTCAGGTAGCTGTTCTCCATGTTTCCCTTTTTGGTAAGATTCAGTTAAATACCTGTTCACAATTCAGACTAGAGACTTCTTTCCATAATGAAGAAGAACTACATATGGTTTGTTATTTTATAGAATTTCAGAGACTTATCATTACTAGGAGACTGTCCTTTTACATGAAACCATCTGGGCTGCTCTGTATTAAATAAAGAAGAAAACATAGCTAGTTTGGTCAATGAAGTTTTAATATTTTCTGTCATAAAAAGGAAAGAAAGAATGGTCAGAATCAGATTTCTCCTCATTCTTCTGAGCAGAAATAAGAAAATAGTTAACATTTCCCACTAACGGACAGGCAAAGAGCTATTTATTCCTAAAACATATCAAATTGCATCAGTCTAAATAATTTAATCAAAAATATTGGTGGTTTACATTAGAAAACTTTTTAGTCCTTATTATTACATGAAATATCGATATTTTTTATGACTGTATGAACTTTGCACGCTAGCAGTCAGCTTACAGCCACTGCTGAGTCCCAGTTACAGCAGCTCTAAGTAACTTATTAGTCTTTTCCCTAGACTATCCATTATCACCATTCTATCCAGCTTTAATGAAGCTCAGGGCTCCCTGAAAGGGCTTCTTTTAACTTTCTTCAACTAATCTTCAAAGAATATTTTTGTTTGGACAGAATAAGAAAACACTGCCTTACAAACTATCTAATTAAATAGTTATCTTAGCAGGGTGGTGGGATAGGGGTTACTGAGGTGAATATAAATGTACCCAGCTTGGCTCTTGCCCTACGCTCATCCTCTTTCCCATCTGTAAATTAATTTGAGACTGAATCTTCCCATATCTGATTTGCAGGTGACATATTTCACATGTATCTGTCCCTAGTTCACTTTATTTCTATGTCTGTGCTGCTTGGCTCGCTAAGGTAAAAGTCAGCTCTCTTAACTGCAACACTTCTGCATCCTGGAAGTACCTCATCAAGATGCAGATTCTCATAGGTGCTTACTGCACCTCCAAATTACTGCCAGCTCTTCAGCCCATCACTGGGCAAACTGGATAAAAAAGTCATAGAATACCGAGAGTGGATCTGACTCAAAACCATTGTCATCAGTAAACATTTCCCCCAGTAGATGAAGTCAGTGCTGTGTGGAATCTTAAGAGCCCAGTAGTGTGGAAGATATAGATACAAATCAGATAGCCAGCATTTAAATTGTCTGCCTGAAATTAGATGAACAATTTACAGGCAGAAAGATACATTTCTTTAGATAATTTGCCGTAAACTTCTAGAATAAAACATGTGGAAGTGCACATTCATACCCAGTAAAAGGAAATTTTCCATATGGAGCTCCATGTTTGTAATGCTATAATGTGATGGAAAGTACAGCAATAATATTGGGGTAGCAAAGTCTTTAGTTTCAGCAAATGAGAACAAGCCCAAATGCAGCAAACACAGATGCAGAAACAAAGAAAAAAAACTGCTTACCTCCAAAAGGCCTCAGGTAGGCAGAGATCTCCAGCAGGATACCCTCACTTCCAGTGCCAACACTTAAAGGAGGCCTGGTCACTCAGGGGCATTGTATGCATCTGAGCTCCCCTGGGTCGGCCCTGCCTTCCCACCAGGTGCACAATCACTGGTTCAGGCTGTGACTCAGCATTTCTGCTACAACATGTAAGATAATGTACATATCTGTAGTATATATGGATTTATAAACTATAGCATCTGTAAAATAGGAAAAAAGACCATGTACCTCTGCCACTGCAGTTTTTTCTTCCACCTGTGCCAAATTATTATTATGGGGAGCATGGAAATGAACCATTCCCTAATTGAAAACCAAATCAGAGTTGTCAACCCTACTGAGAAACTTGCAAAGATCCTTCTGTACTCTAAACAAGCCAAAATGCTTGTGTGTTCATATGCTTGTGTTACACAGTTCAGCTGGAACAGACACAGACAACTAACTTGAGTGATCCAAGTTCATGCCCAGGTACTTAACAATGGGGATACTGGCCATATGTACTGTTCAATATATATGCTGAATATTCCTCCAGTATAATACCGTTAAATTTCCTGGTAGTATAACATTAACAAAACATCAACCAAGATCTGAATTTTGTGAGTTGGCACTGGATTATATCAGTTTAGCCTCATCTCTTGGGGCTTTCAATTCTCCATCTGCCCCTGTGAACTTCAACAGGAAGCAACAACCAAGAAATTTACAACAAATTGAAAAGGTACCAAATGGTAAATGTGTTATATTTTGGTTATACTGTCTCAGGTGTTGAGCTAAATTTACAAATAGTGTATATGTCTCTTTATATGTAGTCTCTTATTGTGCTGTCAAAATGTGCAGAAAATTCAAACAAATCCAAGCAAATGAATAATATTTCTGCCAATTCTCAATGCAACTGAACCTTTTTCAGCTTCATTTAACAATTTCTACAAAGCAAAAGCAATTTTCAGAGGAGATAAATGATTTTCACTGCAGGAATGCCAAAGTTTCTCTGATAAAATGGGCAACATTTGCTGGAGATGAGTGTATAAAAAATCTGTTGTTTATTCTACTACAGAAAATTATATATTTAAAAGAACACTTCAATGATTAAAATGGCAAACATTTTACATGTCTATGAGGAAATATGTGAATTATATGTTTGTTGTGGTGCTGATAAATTAATGTAACTGTGCCTGAAAACCTTTCCAGAGCACTAAAAGGATACAAAAGATAAAGTAACTATATGACAAAACAGTATCTTCACTTACAGACCAGAAGGAAGGAGAGGGAGGGAAAATCCAAGAGTGCTGTGCAATGGAGATCAGACTGCAGTACAGTAGCACAGATTGAACTGTCTCTAAAGGAAAGGATTATTTTTCTAAATGGCTTTTTAATCTCAAAAATCAGAGAAATCTCCATAGTACAGAGGTTTAAATATCTTTACTAATCACACATATGTTTTGGAGTGGGGGGAAATATAACTGCTCTAAGTAGTGTCATTGGCATAGCTTTCTACGCTAAAGCAAAATCAGATCATAACTGGTTCTTTTTTAATGGATAATTATGAGATCTCAGACTTCAAAGGATGGTGATTACAAAGTGAAGAGTGATACATCTTCCATTTGTTACTAGAGATACATATTTACAAACTTCCTTGGAAACATTATACATACCACATTTACTCAATACATTGTCCAGTGAGGAAAAATCCTTTTGACTTTTCCTAATAAAAAATAGCACATCGAAAGGGAAAGGAACTTCAGAAGATAAGATGAACAATATTGTGAACTCTGGACCATTTCCTTAGTGCAGCTTTCTTAAAGAGACTATGATTTCTCATTTCCCCCAGCATCACCACAGTTTCTTAGCTCATACAGAGATCAGATCAAATCCTTTCAAAATTAGCCTAACAGAGCTGCTATTATTCTGTGGAGGATAAACTTGATCCTAATAAAAAGTTACAGGAATTGTTATTATTAATAATCATATCCTGTAATATACTTCAAGAGTCCTAGGAATTAATGTATCCAATTGTATGCTCTAATATGGATATGCAGCCATTCTATGATTTCTCCTCCCATGCAGGCCACTCAGCTAAGGCAGTTCTCATATGGAAGAGGTACAAAGTTTTTTTTTTAATTATTATTTTTTTCTCTGGTGCTAGGGTTGTTTACCAAGACATTTCTTCCCTGAAGACAAAGAGTAGGACCAGGATCACAGGAAGATTTAGATTGGAGGACACCATGGAGGTTGTCTGGGCCAACAATGTACTGAAAGCAGAGCTAACATCAGGTTTGAAAAGCTCCAAAACTGTGAAGTTCATTGCCTCACCATGTTGAGCTTGACCAATTCATGTTTTGTTTTTGTTTATTTTTTGTCACAATGCAATACTGATTTCTCTTGTTGCAAGTTGTGACTAATGCCTTATTCTTCCACTGTGTATCTATGAGAAGCAGAAGCTTCACTTTCTCTAGTACTCCTTTCTAGGCACTCAAAAGCAGTAATTGGATCTTTTTGAACCTATTTTCTTCAAATTGAACAAACACAGTCCCCTTTGATTCTTCTAGTAAGGTATATGTTCCATCCCCTTAACTCTCTTGGTGAGTATCTGCTAGACTTGGTTTTGTTGCAGGAAGACCAACATTACTGAATATTCAGCCAAATCACAGCACCAATCAGAAAAGAGTAATCATTTCACTCCAGCTGCTTATTATGCTCCTGTCAATGCAGTCCAGTGTGTTTTTAGCTTTCATCACAGGAACACACCGCTGGCTTGCATTCAGTAGTACAAATAGTTTTAACCTTGGCTTGGATTTCAGTGGAAGAACAGTGCAGCTGCAGTCATAATCATACATGGGACCAGCCAACTACACCACAAAGAGTACCTAAACAACTTGATTTAGAGATAGCTTAGCTATGTTTTTGAAGGTTGAAGTCACAGAGCATACGTTTTTATCTCAAATCTTTGCTGCCACAACAAGAAACAGTGGTATTAGCTTGAAGACCAGGTGGTTAAAAAAAAAAAAAAAGGAAAAAGACAGCACACATGATCCAGCTGACACACAGCCACATGGGCATAAAGTAAGCAACACAGAGACTGACACTGAGAGTGACTGACTGGGAACACTGTGACAAATCAGACAATTCTTGTCTTCTGAGCCCTTTTACTGATGTCTGACCCTGATGCATAAGGGCAGCATTGCTGCTAGAGAAAATGAGCTACAATCCACATGGCTACAGAAAAGCCAAGTAGAAACTGAATAGTTATGAAAAGCTGGAAAAGTGTGAAGGAATAAAGTGTAATTCATAATAGGAATGCTCCTTGCCATAGGAGATGCTGGATGGGATGAGGTAACTGAGTCTAACTACAATGGGAAATGTTTCAAGAAAGAAAACTTGGAAAATACTGCCAGCAGGACTATTTGTTTTATCTGTCAAAAGATTTTCTTTGGGAACTTGCAAGATCATCTCAGATGCTTCTTTGCTCAGCCACAACTGAGCCCATCATTCCTGTCTAATGTTTTTCTCATGTACTCAAAAAAAACCTGCAATAGAGCAATTTCATTACTTCACTATCTTTTAGTTAAAAAATAAATTCTTAATATCTAATCTAATATGGAGGTATAATTTTAGGTTTCCAGAAAAAAGATCAGATAACAGTTTGATGTGATCTGGGAGCACCTGGTGCTGCTTTTGACCAACTTCCACTGATGGGACGACAATTTGAAGGCCTCTCAAGCCCCACTCACCATGATATCTCTGGTTATCGTGCAGCTTTCAGGAAAATGGTCTGACATGCAGATCACCCAGAATTTGTCTTTATTCTTGAGAATAAAGGGTGTAATAAAAGCTGACACTGAGGCAAAAAATACCACTGTCATAAAAATAAAGCTTAAAAATGTTATAACAGTGACCTTCCCAGGAATGGACTATATATTGCCGTGTATGCTGCATCAGGTCAAGTATTGATGATTTCCTCTTTTACGAAAGGGAATAATGATTTGCACTTGTATGTCTAAATGTAAACAGATCATAATTATAATATGATTTATTTTCATCTAAAAAATAAATGAAATCAAATCCCTTGCAGTTAACCCAGAAAGTGCATTATTCATGCAAGCATTTTGGAGAAAGGAATGAAGTGCTATTCCTAGTCCAACACAGCAAATTTTATTTCAAAGAAAGCAATTTTAGGACCTAATTATAACCTGCAAATAAATTTCACATAGTTGAATTTACTTCTGCATAAAGTCCTTCTACATAGTATGTGTTGTAATTATTCCTGTTGTGTTAATGGAAAATGTACTTTACTTCAGTGGTATTAGCAGAAGAACACTGACTTGATCAAATTATACCCTTTTCAAGGCTTTGAGTGGTGGAATTGCTCTAGGCATTTTGTATTTTATGGTCAGTGTCTCATACCATGAGACCAGCTGAATTGTAATATGTATTTTTTGTATTATGCCTTAATTTGGTTTGTTAGCTCAGACATAATCCAAAATTTGAGATAATAGCACAACACACAAAATTAAGATGGCAGTAATTTGAGGCCATGATTAGGTAACATCAATGATCTGATCTTACAACTGGAAAAAAAAAAGATTTCCCATGTTTATGAAGCAATGTTTCAAACAAAAAGATGAAAAACACGCAAAGCAGTACATTGCACATATTTTTTCTTTTGATAGGCATTTTCTACATAGAACTAATTAAAAATAAGAAGTGATTTCCATAAACTTATTGTAATAGAAAAGTAGTTAATTATGAGGATATCTTTAATTGTTGATGAGAAAAGTATTGAAATACTAATATATCAACTCTTGAGCTATTGCACTTCAAAAATAATTCTTCAGTTAGTCTACAACTAGTAATAGTTCCACAATGAATTCTCATTGTGTTTTGAGCTAAACTAAGACCAACTTGTAGACTAATTCATTTAGAAGGATGCTATATTATATACTATAACACTATATTCTTATTCTTCATTTTCTTTTAGAAACTTATCAATGTTTATTTTACCTCACAAAGTCATCAATGTTTTATACACAATAATATTCATATTTGATTTCTCAGACTTGAAACAAATGGCAGAACAGACTGGGGAAACACATACCTGTATTTTGCAGAAATTATTTCATAGTATCTATACCACCTAATAGGTGAAGAGGATCCACAGCTGAATTACTTTGCCATTGGGCAGACAAAAACCCTGGACTGATAGAGGGTCAAATACCCTGAGTCTGCTGAGCCTGAATGAGATATGCAAAATCGTTAGAATGTTTGAGGTTTGGAGCTCTGTCCAAACCTCACTAAAGCTCAGTGCTTCTTTCCTTCTCTATCTGTGTTCCATCTTCTCAGAATACTAATGTTTCTTTTGTCCTCACCCTTTGCTTCCATCAACTGATGAATAACCCAACCCTTCAGAATACGTATTGGCTTTAGAGTTAAGATCCCCCTCCTCCATTGTTAGATATATTTAGAAATCAACTATCCGCAGATACAAAATCACCGTAGTTGGAGGTAGAAGTCACCTGTCTGTGGTACATAAGTTGAAATTAGACTGTATGCTGGTCAGGCCATCTCCCCTTTGCTGACCCCATCAACAAACCAAGATGGTTAAACTACAGAAGTGCCCTAAGTCTCACTGAGCAGAGATCTCAGGGCTTCCAGGATGAATAGCAACCAACTTAAACCATTACTTTCCCCAGGGAAATGAGGCAGTCCAAAAGGCTTTCAGTTAAAGCAAAATGTCACTCTTTGCATGAAGTAGGTCTGCTGCTTCACATGCATTTCCTGGTGATGCTCTAACACTGCACTGAACATCGAGAAGAAAGCACCAGTACAATATCTGCTTCATCATAGCTCTTGTTTCATAGCCTTAATTACTACATATGAGGCTCTTGGTATCTCAGTTCTCACTGAACGCCTTAGTGAAATAATAGTTGGTGCAGTTTAAATTAATTAAGCAATATTAAACATTCATAGTCAAGAATATTAAAGTCTTAAAACTAGAATTGTACTGACAGATTTTTTTTTAAACTGCTAATAGGAAGTCAACACAGGATACAAGACCTTAGTAGCAACTCTCTCTCAGTTACCAGACTGTTCGTGTTGCAGTCTGTCACAACAGATTGTGAGCGTCAGCAAGAATGAAAGTTTTGCTTGATTTTGATCTTACTTATAGATTCTAGATAACAACAAAAAAGAAGCCGCTGTACATTCTGTGCTACAGTATCCAGAGAGTGCAGTGCATAAAGGAAGAACTGAAAACTAGTGTATGACATACTAATAACAAATTGGCAAGTAATCTTCTATCACATAAATGCAATA
>PPHD01029944.1:0-10465 GCA_002909625.1 Bambusicola thoracicus
TAAACTCTTTGAAAGGGTAGATAACAACAGGACAAGGGGGAACGGTTTTAAGTTGAAAGAGGGAAGATTTAGGTTGGATGTTAGGGGGAAGTTCTTTATCAGGAGAGTGGTGAGATGCTGAAACAGGCTGCCCAGAGAGGTTGTAGATGCCCCATTCCTGGAGGTGTTCAAGGCCAGGTTGGATGAGGCCCTGGGCAACCTGGTCTAGTAAATGGGGCGGTTGGTGGCCCTGCCCGGCAGGGGGGTTGGAGATTCATGATCGTTGAGGTCCCTTCCAATCCAGGCCATTCTGTGATTCTGTGTGATTCTGTAGACTGTTGGTATGAAGTATGTGTGTTCTGAAGAATATCTACGAGGTACATCTTGAAGTCTCGCCTCGTGGAATAGTGAGGCTCTGTACCTTGGAAAGCTCTTTCCTGGAAGCCCCATGGCAGAACATGACTATGAGCTTTACAGAAGTCTGGCTTCCCAGCAGACATCAGAGGAGATGAGTAAGTCTGTATGGAGAGAGTAGGCTCTTCATGGCATGGAACATAATTCAAGCTTTTGCTTGATACAAAGCAGATTCACTGGCTACGCTATGTTTTAGCAATAGCACATCTCAGCTTTAATAGATAGCTACCCAAAGCTTGCTTTTAGGTTTATTTTCTAACTTTCCTCCCCTTGCTATAGCAGTTGTTCTTTTTGGCAGCCTGTCCTTTGTTTGGATGAGCAGTCTGGAGACCATTAAAGAGGTATAGGAGGCAGTTGTGCTGCCAGCAAATTAGTTTTGATTTTATATTATTTTAGCATTTTTTGTTCAACTGCTGCTGCTCTCCACCTGGGATTTTCTCTCTCCCCACTTATTTCACTCGAGTAACCTAATGTGACTATACCACTGTTTACATGTGTATAAAGAAAAATCACCCACTTAATGAATGATAAGTATTCTGCATGACGATAGGTAAAGCATACAGTGAGTTCTTAAGCTGTTGGGTTACAGTTGGTATGCGAGGTTATGGAAGTAGTCATACAGTTTGGCTTCTCAAGCAAGAGAAGAAGCAGGTTGTGCCCAGGCTGATGGTCCTTACCAATCAATATAGGATTTGACAGAACTTCTCTTGTGTCACTTGAAAGTTATTCCTTTCCTGTTTATTTGGAGGAGCACTGAAAGCTCCTCCAGGATGGAATTTTAGGAATTCTTCTATTTTTCTTGGCATGGGGCTATTCTTGTATAGATTATCATCTTAGCCTCTTTTTCTTAAAGATGCGTATTTTGGCAGCTAAAGTTCAATAAACAAATGTAAAGTGGTTTGTCTAAAGAAGGATCTCCAAATTTTACATACTTGGTTAAGTATCCATTTTTCCATGAAAGCTACTATACATCCCTAGCTCTATTTTGAAATCACTGAGATTCCTATCTTTTGCAAGCTATTTTCAATGCAAATATTTGGATTTAGGCTTTGATTTATTATAGATGATGGGAAGATCACCCTTTTCAATCAGTGGAAATAAAACCTTCTCAAGTAAGCACTTCAGTCTCTCTCCTCTGACTCATACAGGGAAAGATAAGTCTAAATGTAGCAGAAGTTGGGTAGAAGCCCTTTTTTCCCTTTAATTGATCTGTAAAATCAAACCAGAATGCAGGCCTTAACCTGCTTTTGAGTTATTACATGTAAAGGTGACTTTGAAAGTATTGAAGTCAAAGTCATGCTAGCAGTAAAAATCACTGTGATTTTTAATAATCTCAGGACATTTTTCTGCCAGCTGGTTAATTGTGTCTATGAAGCATGCCAAAAGGATCTACCTTTTCAATTTAGAAATGTGCAGTTTTTACAGTTGGTAAATAGGTTTTAATTTGATGCAGAAGTAATTGTTTCAGATAGATTAAGGTAAGGATTCCATAACTCTTTTTTGTTAAGATCTCCATCTAGCAGAGAAGTGTCGTTGTGGTCTGGATACAAAGTGTGGCAGCAGGGACTGAGGGACAGTCATGGAAGCAAATCTATAGAAGCAAAAGGCCATCCAGTCCGACTCCCCTGCAGTGTTCAGGGACACCTACAGCTCCATCAGGTGCTCAGAGTCGCACCCAGCCTGACCTTGAATGTCTCCAGGGATGGGGATTCCTCCACCTCTCCGGGCAACCTGTGCCAGTGCTTCACAATGAACTGTACAAGCGCCCAGCCCACAGATATATACTCCTATTACAGCCCCTGCTGTACCAGCATTCCTTTTTGTTACAGCTTACAGTCTACATTAAAACAGGAGTAGACCTCCTTTCTCAGAGTCTTTTGGCTAAGTTAATTGTCTGAATGGCTGTTGGAATATTAAAAAAAGAAGCCTCTTAATTGCATCTGTTTTACTTACATTGACATTTACTTCCAGTTGGTTAAACTTACAGTGTGGATTTCTTTAAAGCAGACTTGCTGCAATGAGTTGTCACCACAGGATAGAAACCTCTGATGCATAACTGGCTCTGAACAGGATGGCCCTGCGGAGGCAAAATGGGGGGTGTTTATGCATTGATGTTTCTTCCATGTCCTGCAAAAAAAATCATCCACCTTAAATACATCATAGCCTGCTTAGCATTGATTTTACATGCCTTGAGCTAAATGCTTCCACTTTGCTGGCATTAATTTTCTTTGGAGCAAGCCAGCTTCTGTATGCCAGTGCAGATGTGCATAAGTGGCAGCGTGTGGGAGCAGGTTAAGCACACAGAGCCTGACCCTCCTTGTGCACTTGGGAAGGCTGTTGAGCTCAGTGAGGTTGAGGATGTTAAAATCAGAGAGGAGGTGGAGGTTTCCTCTGCATTTCTCTTTGGATTGCTGACTTGCACCTGTGATTAGGGTAGCCCTTGTAAAAGAAGCTGGGTGGTGGAACTGCGGTCAGGATGTGGAGGAGCAGTGCAAGCACCATGGCTCATAGCAGAGGTGCTCCAGTCCCTTCATCATCATTCTGTCCCTCCATTGCTCTCTCTCTGGTATGTGCGTGTCCCTCTTGAACTGGGGGTGCAGAACTGGACACAGCACTTCAGGTGCAGCCTCACCAACACTGAGTAGAGGGAAAGGATTCCTTCCCTTGGCCTGCTAGTGATACTTTGCATGGTACTTTGCCTGATGTGGCAGCGTTGCTTGTTAGCTTGTGAGTAAGCCAAAGCTGAATTAAATCACATAGACCTTGGCCTCAGACTGGATTTTGAATCCTGATGGTGAAATTGTTTTTTTATGGTAGCTTATGGGCAAAAAAAAAAAAGCTTATTTTCCTGTAATATAATTACTGTATCACTACAGCCCTGGGAAAACCTCATTTATCTTATGGGAGAAGTCAGCATCACTGGTTGGGATTTGATGACACTTTAAATAACAGGTGATTAGCCTTCCAAATATATAGCCTAGGCTATTCTGGGCAGGGATTGGTATAATCCTGCCTGCTAAGGGATGGCTCAGCACACTGAATGGAGAGCACGAGGTGCAGGTTGATCTCACCAGCAAAGGTTGCACGCTACTACACTCACAGCGTACAGCTCTGAATAATGCATGGTATTCCTCCACAGGGCAAAGACACTGAGCTTTTCAGCCCTGGCATCGCTTGGATTGCCAGCCACTGATTGTCTTGTTTGTAATGCTTTGGCTAAAGAGTGTGTCAGAGGGGTTACACGGCCTGTGCTGATGAGATGGGGACCAACGTCAGAGGAGCGGAGTGCGGCTCTTCTGGACCAGCCTGCCATCTACAGGCCACTGCTTGCCATGGTGGAGTGGTGGAAAGCAGCGCTTTGGGGTCTTCTCTTCTCACCAGTCAAATGCAGTCTATCATCCTCAGCCCATTAAATCTTTAATAACTCGTTACAGGGGTGGTCTTAGACGTTCCGTACCACTATGATGTTCAGCTACTGTTGAAGTACAGCAAAAGTGTGATTTTTTTAGACTGTCGTGATTATTGTAGATTAGTGATTACACTGTTAGATCACTTTCTGTGGTTATTTGAGTAGCTTAAATATATTATTGTTATTGAACTAAAGGTATGTAATACATGACCTGTGTTTTTCCCATCGGTAAGGAATCTTAACTGAGTTGTTGTCTGTTGGGAACAAAATCAGTTCCCAGTTTCCAAAGGTATGATATGCTTGGTGCATACCACGTAACCTTTAAATCCTTTTTGCCTTTGTTGTAGGTCTTCCTGAACAGTACTACAGCCTCACTTGGTTCCTTAGCCCAATCCTGGGCCTGATCTTCACTCCACTTATAGGTTCAGCCAGTGACCGCTGCACGCTGAGCTGGGGCCGCCGGCGGCCTTTCATCCTTGCTCTCTGCATCGGTGTCCTCTTTGGAGTTGCACTTTTCCTTAATGGCTCCGTTATAGGTAAGCTATGAGGAAATCATAGAACCATCTGCATACATCACCTGGTAACGTATCTGCATTCAGATTCTTCTGTAAGAAGTGAATGTTGCAGCTGAATCACATCCGTGTTGTGTTAAAAACCTTTAACAATCTGCAACGCTGCACTTGAGCTATCCATTTCAAATGCTTTGTACTTTCATTCAGAAGCTATGGTGCTGCGCTGAGTGTACTAATACTGAGTGTTGTGCAGTCGTAGCTGTAACTGTTAACACTGCGTTATTCATACAATGGTTGCCAGCATAATGTTTGCAGTCGCTGAGATGAATTTCGTTGATCCTTGACATGGGAACATTGTAGCAACCTGTTCACAGGGAAATGTTTCCTGTTGTGATCCGTTTTCCCTTTAATGCATATCTGGCAACACATCCTGTTTCCAGCATTATTTCAGAAATTATCGTTTCACTTTTTCTTGTGCTTTTCTTAGACCCGGTGTTGAAAAAGTCCAGAACACAGTTAATATTTGTTTATCAAAAACTATGTGGGAAAATAATTTTTCCCGAGCCCCCATCAAAGCTGGTAAAAATAGTTTTCCGTGAGCAGGGTTTACTACAGAGCTTAATCTACAATCTAAGGCTCTTTGTAAATTTAGTGTAAGAGAGGTGACAGCGAGTACCTTTGGGGAAATGCTTACATCACGATGCAAATGAAAGGAACTTAGCACCTAATAATATCCTCTTGGCTCTCTGCTTTTGGGAAAGCTACAGCTCTATTGTGAAAGCCTTGTACTAATTGAGGAAATGAGTAGAACATTACCTTAGCTCAGCACGTTAGTTTTCAAAGCCGGGTTCAGATGACATACAATGGCTTTCGATTTCTTTTGCGATGGACGAACTGATGAGATAAATTCACCCAAGCAGTGAGTATCAATCATTTGGATTGTGATCATCAGTTGTACTTTGGCACCGTGTCTCCAAAACTGGTCCTCCTCTAGATGTACACGATTGACTGCAGCCCTATTGCAAGATTTAAACTAGAATCATAGAATCATTTTGGCTGGAAAAGTCCTCCAAGGTCATGATGTCCAACCACCATAATTGAGGAGCTCTTATTTCCACACCTCGGTTTCAAATATTCTAGTGCTATTTTTGTGCAATAAAACTTATGTAATAAAAAAATGTAGAAGGGATCCTGGAGCAAACTCAGCTGCAGTGAAGGCCGTTCCATGCTCTCCTGTAGACTGTTCCATACTAGGAAATAAAGATTTGATGCTGTCATTCAACTCATATCAGCAACTTAGTTTTGTATCTAGAGCGGCTGCATGATGAAACAGTGTTAGTCTAACTGAAATGGTGGCCTCTATCACTTTTCAGAGAGAAAAGGCAGTGAATGCTGTATACATCCCAGGAGTACAGCTATGTGTGTGTAGACACAGTGAGCGGTAGTTCTCTCTGCTGCACTGTTGAGGTTTGCAACAAATTGAAAGCACTGACACTGCTGATGTTTCCTGCTGTAACTTTCAACCCAGTGTGGAATACAAAGAAACCTTTCTACCATTCCGAGAATGTGAGGCAATGAGGATTGGGAATGCAGGAATCATAGCAGTTGAGATTTAGGTGGTTTTTGATAGCTTAGCAAGTTCATTTCTTTCCACAGTCATTTTCATCAGTTGCCGGACTGATGAAATCATCAGTGTATGTCTAACAGCCAAATCTCATTCAAGTAATTCATGGTTTTACCCCTGATTAGTTTCATGAAAAATTCTCCAGCAGTGTACTACTACTGCCTTTCTGCTCTGTAGTCAACAAGTGCTTCATCCCATGCTATCAACAGAAGCTGACTGATGCTTTTTGCAGTGACCTATAATTACCTTCATGTTGCTTTACCCTTCAGTGTTTTGCATATGAAAGTGGTCTAGAAAATACGAATGCTTAAGAAAAGCAAGGCGAGAGGTGAGGAGATTAAATTCCATTTAATCCTGTTGTACTGCAGCCATTATGTGCTATGAGCCATGTCAGGAATGCTGTCAGCTGTGCATTTACCTGTGTTTGTGATCGATAGATGAAGTTTGTCATTTTGCTCTTGGATGTTCTCCTCTTCCATGGTGGCTTGTCTGTACAGCAGCCTTCAGCATATAGAGGAAAATACACAAGGAATGTGAATTAATACCTAAAAATATCAAAGCTTTAAGAGAGACTTTCAAAATAGCATTTTGAAAAATAAGTATCAGCCTTAAAAATGCAACAGCATAATCTTCTATTCCAGACTTTCCATAAAGTTGTGCCAGAGAGCTGAAATTGTCGTTTTATTCTGCAAAAGACTGTTTCCCATAAGTGTGTTAGCCACCTTTCCCTTAAGGAGATTAACCTTGCCCTTAGCAGTTTTTGCTTTTAGACTCATGTGCTCAGATTGCTCATCTGTTTTTCCTCAGGTCTGGCTATCGGTGATGTCCCAGACAAGCAGCCCATCGGTATCGTCCTCACAGTGCTTGGTGTTGTGGTGCTGGACTTCTGCGCTGATGCAACAGAAGGGCCAATTCGGGCGTACCTGTTGGATGTGGTGGACAGTGAAGAACAAGATATGGCCCTTAACATCCACGCCTTTTCAGCTGGTGTGTAGTCAACCTGTGTGTTGCGGCAGCTGCCATCTCTTCCTGATGACCAAGTTGTGACTGAATTGATTTCTCACTGCTTATTTTTCATAATCTACCACTGCCACTTTCTCAGCAGTCTTGAAGCTCACAGAAAATTGGAGAATTGCCTTGGAGAAAATACGTGTATGGACCACTAGGCAGAGAATAGAAAAAGTACTTACACAATATAAAAGATAAATACAACGGGCACGTACCTTGTGGCATAAAGCAACAATATAGTTGTTAGTATTATAAACCTTTTCAGTCACTTGATTAAAATTAGGTACTTGATGCTGTGTAGCCAAAATGATTGTGGAGGAGCCGAGGAGAAGGGGTCTGGTACTTGACCTTGTTTTTACTAACAAGAAAGGGCTGCTCAGGGATGTGATGGTTGGGCGAAGCTTGGGATGCAGCAATCATGAGATGGTAGAGTTCAAGATCTTGTGTGGAAGAAGCAAAGCTGTAAATAATTGCTACCCTGGACTTCAGGAGAGCCAACTGTGACTTCTTCAAAGACCTACTTGGGCTGTTCAGCCTGGAGAAGAGAAGGCTCAGAGATGACCTGGTAGTGGCTTTTCAAGAAAAAAGGGGACACTCTTTAGCAGGGTCTATGGTGATAGAAGAAGGGGAAATGGCTTCAGGTTCAAGGAGGGTAGATTTACGTTAGATATAAGGAAAAAGTCTTTTACAGTGCAGGTGGTGAGGCACTGGATCGGACTGCCTAGTAATGTGGTTGATGCCCCACCCCTGGAGACTTTCAATGTGGGGCTGGATAAAGGCAACCTGATCTAGCTGTGGTTTCCCCGTTCACTGCAGGGGATTTGGACTAGATGGCCTTCAGAGGTCCCTTCCAACTCTAAGGACTCTATGACTAGCATAATTAGCAATAGGATGAGGGAATAGTCTCAAGTTGTGCCACAGGAGATTCAGGTTGGATGTTAGGAAAAATTACTTCTCTGGAAGGGTGGTGCTGGAATGGGCTGCCCAGGGAGGTGGTGGAGTCACTGTCCCTGGAGGTGTTCAAGAAATGTTTAGATGTACTAAGGATGTGATTCAGCGGGGAAATATTGGTGGTAGGTGGACGGTTGGACTGGGTGATCTTTGAGGCCTTTTCCAACCTTGGTGATTCTATGATTCAGAGACATCAACCTGAAGACATCTTCTGTAAACACAGTCCTGCTATACTGACCACTTTTCCCCAAACATATACACCTCAGGTACTTCACATCATTCACATACGGGAGCAACTGCCTGTCTCCCATGCAGTAGCAGCCATGCTGCCTCAAAAAACACAGCTTTGCACAAAAGCATCGTATTGTCTCCTCTGTGTCCTTAGGGATGCATGAAAACCCTGAGGGCACAGGACATCAGAAATTAGTCCTGAAACTCCCTCACATGTGGTCCTGAGTTAGAGTATATCACTGCGTCACAAAGAAGACGTACTACCGAAGAAGTGAACGAATATGTAATTTTCTTAACTTTTGAAACCAAAATCAAAGAAGCGTTCGTTTAAATTTTGTTAAGGTTGTCTGGTGTAAGCAGCTCGTTTGTCAGGTTGAATGTGCTTTTTTGGCAATCTGAGGTTATTGCTTATTGATGAAATTCCTTTCTCTCTTGTACAGGCCTTGGAGGAGCAATCGGTTATATGTTAGGAGGACTGGACTGGACACAGACTTTCTTGGGTGGTATTTTTAAATCTCAAGAGCAAGTCCTTTTCTTCTTTGCAGCCATTATTTTCTCTGTGTCTGTTGCTCTCCACCTTTTTAGCATTGAAGAAGAGCAATACAACCCTCAACAGGACAGGATTGATGAGGAAGGAGACACGCTTTCTAGTGTCAAATTCAGTGGTAGTCTCCCCCCTCTGAATCGACTGAATGTAATTAGTGAGGAGGAGCCATACGGAGCCTCTATGTTCCATGATGAGGTTCAGTCAGAGCATGATCTCAATATGGAATTCCTCGAGGTGAACATTGTAAGAAGTAAGAGCGACTCTGTTCTACATATGCCTGATGCTACGCTGGAAATTGAATCAGAGCTGCTTTTTCTGCATGACATCGAACCCTCCATTTTTCAGGATGCTTCGTATCCAAACACTCCCCACAACACCAGCCAAGAGATCATGAAGTCCAAACTCAACCACCTGTCTGCTTTCCTCAGGGACAATGAAAAAGAGGAGGAAATGTTGCTTGATAATCACTTAAATGAAGATAAAGTCCCAAATATGAATGGCTCCCTACCAAAAGAGTTCCTCAATGGACACGCTAGAATAGGCATGAAGCAATCTAGTACTTCAAACTCCATGCGGAGGCGGAGGCACATGTTCTACCGTCAGCCATCATACACCTTCTCGTACTATGGCAAAATAGGCTCTCACCGCTATCGCTTTCGTCGGGCCAATGCCATCGTCTTGATAAAGTCCTCGCGCAGCATGAATGACATCTATGACATGCAGAAGCGGCAGCGGCAGAGGTACAGGCACAGGAATCAGAGTGGCACAACAAACTCCAGTGGAGACACAGAGAGCGAAGAGGGGGAAACTGAAACAACTGTTCGACTCTTGTGGTTGTCAATGCTAAAGATGCCAAAGGAGCTGCTGAGATTGTGCGTTTGTCACCTCTTAACTTGGTTTTCAATCATTGCTGAAGCTGTGTTCTATACAGATTTCATGGGCCAGGTCATCTTTCAGGGCGATCCAAAGGTAAGAGGACGATTACCTTTAGCGAACCTGCTTACAGCTACTCATTGCTGGGGTGTGCTCATTCAAAGAAAGTGGCTTTGCATTTGTGTTTGTCACAGGCCCCTTCTAATTCAACTGAGTTACATGCCTATAATGCTGGAGTTCAGATGGGATGCTGGGGACTGGTAATCTATGCTGCTACTGCTGCCGTTTGCTCAGGTAAGAGACTGCACAAGGCAGTAGAACACACCTCATAAATGTATTGCAAGGTGAAAATAGTTTTGCTTCAGTTAGCATCTGCCTCCTTGTTTGGGTGAAGGATATTTTGGAAAAGCATTTCAGGTGGTCATAAGCAGAGAGATTCCTTTAAGTATCAGTAATAAAAAAAAAAAATCCCTTCAAATGTACAGGGGGAAATATGAAAAGATTGGTTAAGTGGCTTATAGCACAAACTGGCATCAGAGGGTATTGAATTGCATCTGATTAAGCATAAAGAAACTCCAGTTTTGCTTGTTAGAAGATTCAAGCATATGCAAAGTCTTTTATCACAATGAAAACTCAATATTTCTGAACGTCTCTTTCTTGCTTTCCAATAACAGTTTACACTTGGAGGCTCTGAAATTGAAAGCTTTTGACAGACTTAAATTTTGCCTTTGGCAGGACATGTGCAGGCACGTCTGCAACGATCAGTATCACAGCTGTTTACAGGGGTAGACAATGATAGGACAAGGGGGAATGGTTTTAAACTGAGACAGGGGAGGTTTAGCTTAGATATTAGGAAGAAGTTTTTCACTCAGAGGGTGGTGATGCACTGGAACAGGTTGCCCAAGGAGGCTGTGGAC
>PPHD01029945.1:0-10465 GCA_002909625.1 Bambusicola thoracicus
CCAACCTGAGCAATTCTATGATTCTATGATCATGATGCTGACAAAGCTGAACACTCGAACTTCCTGAGTCAGGCCAGAGAAAACAATTTTTCTCCATTGCCAGTGATCGCGAGGCTACGTTTATTTGTAGAAGGCCACATCAACTTCCTCCTCCTGATTAGATGGTCTGTAGTAAACACTCACAACAGTGTCATCCAAATTATCCCGCCACTTTATTCTCACTCATAAGCTCTCAACTCATTTACCATTCATTCCTAGGCAGAGCTTGTTTCATTCCAGTTGTTCTCTCACTCCTCCTTTCCTTGATGGTCTCTCATCATTTTATTACCACACCTGCTCCAGGAAGTCCATGTCTCCATTGCAGTGGGGAGCTCAGCACTGGACACAGGACTCCAGATGAGATCTCACAATGATTTCTCTTGCCTTACAGTTTCCTTAGCTGGGATCGTGATGGCACTGCAAGGTTGGCATTAACTTAGCAACCACAGATATCAGGAGGGGTCATGGCTCCTTGGTCTCCTTCACGCTACAAGCAGAGTATTATGGAAGCAGTTAAAACCAAGGATCCATTCCTGATAAGAAATAGAATGAGAAAAATGGCCCAAATTGCAGTCTACAACAGCAGATCATCCCATAATTGTCCTGTCTCGTGAACCATCCCCAGCTTGATAGATTATTTAAAAATCAGTGTTCTCTTAAAACACACAGGTCACTTTTGATGTATGAGCAAGACTAGTGGGAAGTCAGTAATCTTTTTCTCTAAAACTGAAAATAAGACTTTCATATCAGATCTAAACCAGTAATAAATATCTCATTTGCCTAACATGTCCGGCTCAAGATATTACATACATATTTGACATAAAAATATGTAAAATTCAGTGTCATATGGGAGAAGTGGATGCAATTCTAACTTTGATTTTAAATTGATAGTTCAAAGTTAAAGTTACTCAGAGAATACTAACTCTAATTAATAAACAGGAATCAATTAGTAATCAATGCATTACCATCATTAGCAAAATAAGGGGTGGCATAATAATAGTTTATATATTTTGCATTCATGAAGTATACATATGTTGTACACATTAAAGCTGACTTAAGTTACTTAACATTCAATTGTGCATTTTGTGGAGTGAGTCAATAGAGTGACTCACTAGCCCACTGCAGTGCCATATGGGAAACTTTCCCTCTCCTGAGCAGATGGAGAGTAAGCATGTCACAGACAAAAATGTGTTTTGTCTCTGGAGAAAGGATGCTGGCTGCTTTGTTCTTAGACTTTTCAATGTGCCAAGCCTTCTGCTCACACTGGGAGCCCTACATTTTGAGGTCTCATGGCTATTTCAGAATTTCTCTGACATGATGATCTGTACAAAACAGACAAAAGCAGACTTTCCATAAGCCTGCATAGGTATGTGACTGTATCTGTGCAATCCAGGGTTTAACTTGTGGAAGAAAACAGAAGAAATTACCACCTTTGCCATCCTTATAGTAGATAATCCTCTCTGAGGGAGGCAAGTGCCTTCATTTCCCTGTGGAAGATTTAAACGGAGGATTGTTTAGATGGAGTTATGCCTCTCCAGGTGACTGAAGCCATAGAAACCTGATTTTATATTCCCTCTGGCTGCATCTGCATAGAACTACATTTTTTCCTCTTGGAATCTCTTTTGTATGCAGTTTTGCTGCTGGACTTCTCACTTTTCTGAGCATGTCCTTCTATGGGTGAAGGGTGAACACATTACTCTGAAAACACCAGAAGGAGAATACTAATACTATTGTCCTTTCTTTGTTAAAGAAATACAGCTGAGACCACATTCAGCCATACACTCTAATTTTTGTAATTTAACAGAAGCACTGGGGACAGGGGCTTAGACATTCTTGGCTCCAGCAATTGTCAGTGGGCAAAATGGCCATCCAGCCTGTGCAGAACGTGAACCCCTTTCTGAGGATAGCTACCTAATACTGCACGCTGCATACATAAAACAACCCCTAACCTGAATGCATTTGGGGCTGTTTGAGATGGCTTCATGTGCAAAGAATCTGGGCCTCTATACAGTGTGTGACCAGAGAGAATATCTTTTTTCTCTGCGTATATCTTCTACTGCCTAGCAAAGGTAAGCATTAAGCATGCGTGCCTTACAAGAGTAAACGCTCATCAGAGAGCTGAGGCACCAATAATTGAAATACTTCCTCTTGCTTCTAAATCCCTCTGTAGAAGTTGCTGCACGTTACTTCATATATTCAAAGAACATAAGTCTTGTAACAGCTTAACAGCTTAGTAAACAGTAATTTATCTTTACTGATCATGATTGGCTTAAGTGCCATGTGCAGCTTGTTGTTTTACAACAATTGTCTCTTGTCCTGATGGTGAACACCCCTGAGAAGGATCTTTCTCTATCTTCTTTAGGTTAATCATTCTTCAGGTGTTAAGTGCTGCTGCAGGTTGGACATGCCTGTTCTAGAAGTCCCCTGTCTTTCTTAAACAGGGAAGGCCAGAACAGGAAACAGTATTCCGGATGTGGTCTCACAGGGACAGAGTTCAAGGGGAAGATCACCTCCCTCACCCTACTGGCTGTGTAATGCTTCCCAGGATACCACTGGCCTTCTAGGCCACCAGGGCACACTGGTGGCTCATGACCAACCTGTGGTCTACTAGGACAAACTGCAAACTTGCGAAGGATGTACACTGCCTCATTGTCATTAGCAGGCAATTATCAAAGAGATAAAGAGCAGCAGCCCCGGTACTGATCTCAGTATTAGCATATGGCCACTAAGGGGACTTTCATTCAGTTCTCAATCCACCCTGCTATCCACTTGTAGTTCTGCAACCAGATCTGCTACCCCCAGTGTAAGAAAGACACGGATCTGTCCAAGTGGGTCCAGACAGGGTCACAAAAATAGAGAACAGGAACATCTCAATAGGAAGGCTGTGAAAGTTCACAGTCATAGAATCATAGAATCATAGAATGGCCTGGGTTGAAAAGGACAATAATGATCATCTAATTTCAACCTCCCTGCTATGTGCAGGGTTGCCAACCACTAGACCAGGCTGTCCAGAGCCACATCCAGCCTGACTTTGAATACCTCCAGGGATGGGGCATCCACAACATCCTTGGGCAACCTGTTCCAGTGTGTCACCACCCTCCATGCAAAGAACTTCCTCCTAATATCTAACCTAAACCTCCCCTGTCTTAGTTTGAAACCATTCCCCCTTGTCCTCTCACTAAATTGGAGTTGTTCAGCCTGGAGAAGAAGAGGCTCTGAGGAGACTTTATTATGACTCTTGCATAGTTAAAGGGGGCTTAAGAAAGTTGGATAGAGATTTTTTATCTCATAGTGATGGAACAAGGGGTAATGGTTTTAAGCTAAAAGAGAATAGCGTTAAATTAGACATAAAGAAGACATTTTTTTACTATCAGGTTGCTCAGGCACTGGAACAGGTTGCTCAGAGAAGTTATGGATGCTCCTTCTCTGGAAGTGTTCAAGATCAGGCTGAATAGAGCTTTGAACAATCTAATCTAATGGACCTCACATGACAGGGTGGATGACTTTTAATGGTCTTTTTCAATCCAAGCCATTCTATAATTTTGTGATTCTGTGACTGTCCTTCCCAAGTTAGCCTGCTGGTGAAGGTTCTTTGTGACTTGGTACTTGTTCCACTTGGTCAGGTGGATGACATCTTTTCCTCAGTGCTCAGAGGGTCCCATAGTTTTAAAAGCCTATTCTCAGTACTGGCTGTGCAAATGTCTGTTGACCCAAAGGATTTGTCCAGGCTTCATCAGGTCCTTTTCCTCACTGGCAGGATCAAGGAGATGCCATCTGGGCTCTCACACCCTTGGCCCTTTACTACAGTGAGATATTGCCATGTTTGCTACACTCCAGGTCTCTCCCGCTGGTATCATTGATATCCACATGGAAGAACAGCAGGAGGTAATAGTCTGATGACCAGACAAACCTTGGCAACCTCTCCACAACATCCTGGATCCAAATACATGGCAAGCAGCAAACCTGCCTAGACAGCAGGTCAGATCAGCAGATGGTGGCCTCCATCCCTGGCAGCAGAAAGTCTCCCACAGCTAATACTTCTTCTTCCTCCTGATGCTGCTGCAAAGTTCAAGCTCAGCCAGCTCAGATGCTTCTTTGGATACATCTCCCAGCCCTTCATCTGCAACCAGGGCACTGAACCTACTCTGTAGTTGCAGGCTTGTGTATAAACTCATCAGCTTGATACCAGGAGTCACAGTTTTCTAGCTTCCACCAACATGGGAGTCTCTCATGAGCACAGATGTGGCCTCCTCCTCATTCAGTGCAGTTAAGGGTTTAAGCTCTTGAAACTGCAAACTCTTGGAGAAATTTCAGTCAGTCTCTTTCTCATTATCTCCATCATGGCACAGTTTGTGGACCTCCTCCTATAGCTGCTTATTTGTCTACATAGACAGTCCCCCAGATCACACACAAGGAGCCCATCTGCCCCAGCCCCAGGCAAAGGACTCACTTATTCCTTTGTCCCCAGAGCTGCATCCTCCCTCAGCAGCTTGGTTTGAGTCAAGTTCTTCGGCACACTAGGGAGAGAGCTGTTCCTGTGTGTGCTGTAGCACTTCATCATCAAGTACACATTCACTGTTCTCAGCAGAGCCTGCAGTCTTATATAGGACTCTCCCTAGCACCTCTTTGTAAACATGTAAAACTGACCTCAGATCAGTAATCAGCTGCACACAGAAAACTGAAAGTACTCTTTGGTCAAATACAGCTGACAGAGCTTGTAAGAAGCTGTTAGAACTTACTAGCCATCCTGGCTCTCTGTAGCGATCCATTACCAATGGCAGTAGTCACCCCTAAGTTTCTCCAGAGTTGCTAAGAGGATCTCCTAGAAGATCTAGAAGGAGAAACCAGAAACTGTTGCATCCTCTGACTATCTCAACTAGATATAGTTCCTGAGACGGGATGTTCACTGCCATTCCACATGAACTAAGTAACATATATGTTTTTTTTTTTTTTTTTTTTTTTTTCCTAGTTATTCTGCTTTACAACAGATTCAGTTTCTGAAAAGCGACTTTCTTAAGACTGTCTTCCAAAGGTACAGACATTGGAGCTGGCAGCTGCACTGGTGTCAAGCTTCCTAAACTTTAATGAGGCTCCAGGTAGTTTTATAGCTTAAAAGACTATTGTAACACTAAGGTTAAAGTTGCTACCTTACAGTCAGAGATTGTGGAATCAAGGAACTGCAGCTAGAATAAATTATTTTACCTCTAGCAAAACAAGGGGAATCACAGCAACTCACAATAATTCTGCTTCTGTAGCATGTTGTTCCTCCATTGGATGAGTGAATGACAGGTTCAGTGATAAGAAATGACCAGACTGAGCCTTTGGAATTCACTTAAATCACTGTCACCCATACATTTGTAACAGAACAAAATGCCAACTGTGGCTAATCCAAAATATGTTTTCAAAAGCTGCTTCTTAGCACAAAATGCTATTCATGACATCACAAGGAATAGAATATGGATTTTCTCAAAATCTGCTGATGGACGATCTAGATTTTTTTTTAAAGTAGCTGTCAGAGTTGATATATTTGGGCTCTTCATGAGCAGTACACTTGTTTGTGCCATATGAGCAAAACAGGTCAACTGAATTCAAATAACTTGAAAATTTATAAAGCTAGCCTTTTCAGTTGGATGAGGGCTGCTCTGAAAGCAATACCCCCTGTTTTACGCTGCTGGCTCATGACGTCAGAGGCAGATGTTGGATTTGTGACGGCGGAGGTTGGGCCTTCCCACCAATATTCTGTTACATGTTGTTGCAGTGTGACAGATGGCAGCAGAAAGGCACTCTGACAGAATGGCATCTGACATGGAAGTGCATATGGAGTAAAGGTGTGGAAGTGAATTCCCCCATGTGGAAAAAATGGCTCCCATTGACATTCATCAACATTTTCTGAATGTTTATGGAGACCAAAAAGAGTTGATGTGAGTAAAGCAAAGCTGTGGGTGGAACACTTCAGCCATGAAGACAGTGACGTGAAAGATAAGTCATCTTTGAGATGACCATGCAGATTTTTATGAGAGTAGTACACAGGCTCTTGTTCATTGCTGACAAAAATGCAGAGCTCATGGTGGTGACTATGTTGTAAAATAGCATTTTTTAGCTGAGAATTTGCTCTATCAAATAGTGTTATTGTGCTCTTTATATCTGTTGTTGTTTCCCTGGAAATAAATAGGAGACATTACTTTTGGATTGGTGTACTTAATTGTAATGAAGTATTAAATTACTTCTGTAATGAAGTACAGAATAGTACAACACATTAGATTCTTAAATCAGTGTTACTGTTCTTTAAATATAAAAATGTATATTAAAAAATAATGTTAGAAAATGGTAGGTCAACAGGCTATAAAAGAATCAGAAACGGAGAAAGAACCCATCATTTCAACAGGGGCAAAAGTAAGTTCCTGGGAACATAGGAAGATTGCTTGACTGGTATGCTCACCTGGAAAAGGGAAACTGGCCTTGTGTTCCTGCTTGTTCACAGCCAAGCAGCGCTGTCTGGGAGTAGAGACAGGGCAGGACATGAACAGATGCTGGCCCAAGGCTGGGGAGGTGACAAATAAATGATGTTATTTATTTTGAGTGCATCTTAATTTATTTGGTCATAGCATTGCTGAAGAAAGTTTTCTAGCTTTGGCACACTTCTCACTTTCCTTCACTTTTATTTATAAGTTGATGATAAAGTCATAAATGATTTTCAGAGGCAATTTTTTTCCTAATATTGATGAAAGTGGCAGGACTTTCAGGGGAAGTATCCAACTAAAAGCACAAAGACAGCTTAAACACAAATGTTAACAATAGATTTCACAGAATCACAGAATTGTAGGCATTGGAAAGGACCTCTGGACATCATCAAGTCCAGTCCCCCTGCTAAAGCAGGTTCCCTGCAGTAGGGAACCTATGGTACCTCCATCTGTAACACGTCTTGTGCAAGCTCATCCTGGTGGACCCAGGTTATCCTAACTATTAAAACAATTTTGTTCAATAAAGTGCTGACCACATAGTGTGGCCTGTCAGAGACTACACTCAATGTGGGGTGAGATTGCTGTGGGCAGAGCTGTATGCATCATGTACCTGAAAATCACCTGCCTAAGTCTGAATTTATCAAATAGAAACAGGGACCACTAGAGGAAAAATCATCCCCTTCTGAAACAGGTGGCTACAAGAAAGACACTGCGGAGGTGTCATCCTCTCTCCATTTAAGGAAAGACTGCCAGAGCAGATTTAAACCTCTACTTTTTTTATGTGCAAGAAGCGAGGTGAGATGAATCCCACCTCCAGTGCTTGAATTAGGAGTCACAGCTATTTCTTTCCCACCAGCTGTAGTGGAGGCAAGATCTGGCAGGCCTGCATAGCCTGGATCACTCATCTCACTCTTAAATTTAAACAGTGTATTAGTAGCAATGCCTAAATTAGGCATTTAGAGTAGGTGGTTTAAATATGGTCCCCGATCATAATTTCATATGCTTTTAGAGTGCCTGGAAACACTTGGGCTTCTTTCCAGACTGAAACATCCAAATAGTATTACATTATAAAGATATCATGAATGATATATGGCTCTGTATCATAAAGTAATGCACAGTGTTTTTATCTGTGTTTACTTTTTCCTTGAGTTTGGTTTGAATGTCCCCATCAAAACTGCTGATATTAACCACAGCAGTGACCAAAATATGATTGCAACATTGTGGGAAAAAAAAGAAAAAAGAAAGAAAAAAAAAAAAAGGCACTTTTACCTCAGAATATTCTTTTTTTTCACTCCTCGTTCACATTGCTGGAAGATATTACTTCGGAGATTGGCCACTTCAGCTCATTTCAAGTTTTAATAGGTTGAAAGAAGGTTACAGACCTAGAATTTAGCCTTATCTAGTTATTTAATCAAAGAATGTGTGCTAATTGTGTGCTGAACAGTATATTGTCTGCTCTGCCAGGAAAAAGTTGCCTCCAGCTCAGTACCTTGCTGGCTTACAGTTCATTTAACAATGGGAAAAGTTTTATGGAATTTAATATAAGGCAGAAAGTGTATACTTAGCTCTTTTGGGAAAAGAAATATTGGGAGCCAGAATAAAGGGAAAAAAAAAAAAGAAAAAAGAAAAAAAGAGAGTTCTTTAAAGCAAAGAATATTCAAGTTTCTGGTCCTCAGAAACATGGATAGATGTAAGTCCAAAAGAAGAGTTATCACAGAATCACAGAATCACAGAATGGTAGGGGTTGGAAGGGACCTCTAGAGATCATCGAGTCCAACCCCACTGCCAAAGCAGGTTCCCTATACCAGGTTGCACAGGTAGGCATCCAGGCGGGTCTTGAATATCTCCAGAGGAGACTCCACAACTCCCCTGGGCAGCCTGTTCCAGTGCTCCGTCACCATCACCGTAAAGAAGTTCTTGCGCACATTCGTGCGGAACTTCCTATGCTCTAGTTTTGGGCCATTTCCCCTTATCCTGTCCCCATGCACTACTGAAAAGAGTCCGGCCTCGCCACTATGGCCCCCACAACTCAGGTATTTATAAACCTTGATCAAATACCCTCTCAGTCTTCTTTTCTCAAGGCTAAATAGACCCAGTTCACTTAGTCTTTCCTCATAGGGGAGATGATCCAGGCCCTTCACCATTTTTGTGGGCATCCGCTGGACTCTTTCTAAGAGATCCCTATATTTTTTAACTGGGGAGCCCAGAACTGAAGACAGTACTCCATATGAGGCCTTACCAGGGCAGAGTAGAGGGGGAGGATCACCTCCCTCAACCTGCTGGCAACACTCTTTTTTATGCACCCTGGTATGCCATTGGCCTTTCTGGCCATGAGGGCACACTGCTGGCTCATGGCCAACCTGTCATCCACCAGGATGCCCAGGTCCCTCTCTGCAGAGCTTCTCTCCAGCAGGTCTTCCCCCAGTCTGTACTGGTGCTTACGATTATTTCTTCCTAGGTGCAAGACTCTACACTTGCTTTTGTTAAACCTCATCCGGTTTCTTACTGCCCAGCTCTCCAACCTGTCCAGGTCTTGCTGAATGGCAGCACAGCCTTCAGGCGTGTCAGCCAATCCTCCCAGCTTCGTATCATCAGCAAACTTGCTGAGGGTGGCCACTATCACCTCATCAAGGTCGCTGATGAAGATGTTGAACAAGACCGGACCCAGCACAGACCCCTTGGAGACGCCACTAGTTACAGGCCTCCAGCAGGACACTGCACTGCCAACAACGACCCTCTTCACTCTGCCAGTCAGCCAGTTCTCGACCCACTTCACTGTCCACTCATCTATCCCATACTTCATCAGCTTTGTTATAAGGATGTCATGGGGGACAGTATCAAATGCCTTTCTGAAATCAAGGTAGACTACATCTACCGCTCTCCCCCCCATCCACCCAGTGAGTGACAACTTCATAGAAGGCCACCAGGTTGGTCGAGCACGACCTCCCCTTGGTGAACCCATGCTAGGTACTATTGATAACCTTTTCTCCCAGTTGTGTGGAGATGGCATCCAGCACAAGCTGTTCCATCACCTTCCCTGGGACAGAGGTGTGGCTGACTGGCCTATAATTACCTGGGTCTTCCTTCTTGCCCTTTTTGAAGACCGGAGTGACGTTGTCTGTCCTCCAGTCTTCAGGCACCTCCAGGACCTCTCAAAGATTATAGAGAGCGGTTCAACAGTGACCTCCACCAGCTCTCTCAGCACCCATGGATGCACCCCATCAGGTCCCATGGATTTATGGACCTTAGTGGCTCCTAGGCACTCACAGACCACCTCTTCCCTGACTAAAGGGAAATCTCCCATTCCCCAGACTCTCTCATTAACCTCCAGGGTCTGGGATTCCTGAGGGGGAGCCTTTTCAGTGAAGACAGAAGCAAAGAAGGCGTTCAGTATTTCCGCCTTCTCAGCATCCCCTGTTACCAGAACACCCCCCTCACTTAGTATGGGGCCCACATTCTCCCTAGCCTTCCTTTTGCTATTAATGTACTTTAAAAAGCCTTTTTTAATATCCTTTCTCACTTTAGCTAGATTCAACTCCAGGTGGGCTTTCGCCTTCCTTGTCGCATCCCTGCAGGCCCTGTGTACATTCTTATATTCTTCCCAAGTGGTCAGACCCCTTTTCCACATTTCATGAACCTTCTTTCCTTGGAGCTTGCGCACGAGCTCCTTGCTCATCCATGCAGGTCTCCTGCCACCTTTCTCCTGATTTCTTAGTCACAGGGATGCACTGATCCTGAGCTTGGAAGAGGAGCTGTTTAAATGCTAACCAGCTCTCACAGGCCCCCTTACCTTCTAACACCCTGGCCCACGGGATAGCCCCAAGTAGGTCCTGGAAGAGATTAAAGTTTGCTCTCCTAAAGTCCAGGGTAGCAATCCTACTTTTTGCTTTGCTTCTTCCACTCAGGATCTTGAACTCCACCATCTCATGATCACTACAACCCAAGCTGCCCCCAACTTTTACTTC
>PPHD01029946.1:0-10465 GCA_002909625.1 Bambusicola thoracicus
CCCCATCCCTGGTAGCATTCAAGGCCAGGCTGGATGTGGCTCTGGGCAGCCTGGTCTAGTAGCTGGTGATCTTTCCCATGGCAGGGGGATTGAAACTGAAATGATCATTGTGGTTCTTTTCAACCCAGGCTGTTCTATGATGTAGTAAAGTGTGTGCTGAAAACAAGTGTGGATATAACTGTGCTGAGAAAGCCAACAACTTGAGTCAAACAGTGAGGTATAAGGTGGCCTCAGTGGCAGGCATGGCATGGTCAAGTAATTATAAGTGTACTATTAATGCTTTTATACTGGAAACGAGTAGAACATTTCCAGCTTCTGAAGAGGGATAGACTGCTGTTCTGGGGGTAAGGAACAAAGATACTCTTAATATGGAATTTAGTAAGCTTTGTGAGAAGTGTTAGTTTTCCAATTCTTTTATGTAAGGAATTAAATCTGATTGAGAATTGAAATGCTACAACATTTTGTACTCTGTAGATCCTATTCTTTGGGGCTATTACTACACAGGTTTCCTTTCAACTCCTCCTTTTACATAATCTGATTATGTGCTGTTTTTCTTTGTCTGCTGTGCCAGTGTAATTACAATACATAGAGTAGTCATGATATTTTACTGGCATTGAAATCCCCCAGTATGCTTAGCTTTAGAATAATGGATTCAAATGTGTGGTTAAAATGATTATTAAATTCTGGATGACAAGGTTGGTTGGTTTGTTTGTTTTTTGTGTCCCACACCACTGGAAATATTAATTGAAGATTTTGGAAGAGAGGAGTGAAGGTTGTCCTATTTGATGCGTGAGAACAGCTCTGGTTATTGAGACCAGAGTTTTGTCTGTTTGTTGTTTTTTCATTTATGTACTTTTTTCAGTATTACTCAGTGTGCACATTTATGAACTATAATAGAAGAAGGAATATTAATTTCCTGGTACTTGGAAATCAGCTAACTATACAAAAATAAGTTAGCTTTGAAACTTATGATTTAAACATCATGTAGACATAAAAAAAATATGCAAAAATAATCTCTTAAGGGAAGTGGCAGAAGACATCACTCAAATTATGTAAAATTTTACCCTTTTTGAAGAATTCAGGACTATATTACAGAGATGAGTCACACATTGGCAAGGATGGAGCAAGATGACATAAGAAATCTTTAATTATAGATTTATATGCCCAATGATTTATCTTAGTTTAGTACAGAGATAAAACATGCTTCTGGATTTGATATCCAAACAACCTTGAAGACATTAAATCTGATATTATACTTCTGTTACTCATGTAGATGTATGTTATATCATGGGTGATGCTTCTTCCATCCAGAAATACCATAGTGAAAGAGTAAGATGTAGTCTTTCCCTGGAGGCATTCAAGGCCAGGCTGGATGTGGCTCTGGGCAGCCTGGTCTAGTGGCTGGTGGCTGTGCACATAGTAGGGGGATTGAAACTAGATGATCATTGTGGTCCTTTTCAACCCAGGCCATTCTATGATTGTTGTCTAATTTAACGAGTTCATATTAGTACATACTTAGCAATAGTTTTTTATGTCAGGTTGCTGTACCTAAACTGAAACTCATTTATGTGTTAGATATGTTTCTGTAAACACCCATCAGCACTCAACTTTCTGTTCATTAATGGCCTCCTCTGTGTGATCTCCGATCTCCAGTGTGCAAGATCACTGAACTGTCTAGGACCTGTGTAAGTTAATGTGTTTTTTTTTTAAGTTTCCTTATTTCATCAGTTATGCAACATAGTTTAATCTTTTATCTGCTTTGCTTTGGTATATTCAATAGCATAACTTTGAAATGACATAAAACAGCAACATACTTAATAAAAGTGTTAGTAAAATTTTAAACTATATATAGTCTTAATTTGGCTTTTTTTCATGCTGATGGCATTAAGATAATCAAAAATGAAGGATGGTGATGCTTCATAGGCAAAGTTCAGAAAACTGTCTTGAATTTGAGCAGCAGTTATAGTAACTTTCCCTTGCTAGAAATAGTTTTGTATTAACAATTAGTCTGCTTGTATAGATTAGGAGAGCAAGTTGCTGACTGACTTACCAGAAGTAAGACAAATATTTCTTCACAGTAAAATAATAAAAAAGCTTTGTTAGGAGGTGCATTCCTATGGCAATATTGTTTTTCCATGCTGGGGTCCCATCTGCATTTGCACTATAGCATCAGTTAAAGACTTTTCTCATTCTGCAGCCAGTCAGCGCTGCCAGGCTCTTATTCTTCTTCCAAGCATATTTACTTTCAGTTTATGCTCAACCAATTTACAGAAAAAAATTTTTTCTTCTTTATTGTATTAAACTTCCTTGTGTACAGTAGTATTTCATCACACTTCTATCACTCTTATACTTAGATCATATATTCAACTCATTTTATCTTTTCTTTCTTCTGGATTGGTGATGCTTCCTGTTTGTTTCATCTGCAAATCATAAGCTCATTATGATTCTTTGTGAAGAAAAATCATTTATATAGATGTTTAAAGATAATCGTTAATCAAGTCTTGCAATACCTTTTTTGTTAACCTCCTCCACTCCAGCCGTATTCATTACTACTCATTTTGCATTCATCTTATTAGTTCATTTTTCAACAGATAGCCAAATAATATCCAGTTTAATTACATGCCACATTAAATCATATAAGATACTTTACAGAAATCCAAGCAGTCTACATGACTGCCTTTTCTTATTAGATCAGTTTTTTCATCCCCACAAATATATCAATATAGTGTTCTGTGCTTTATTCTTTTTTTTGCCTATTTCTGCCTTCACATATTTACTTGTTTCTTGAAAAATTGCCTCTAAGCCTGATATTCTATGATGTGTTATGCAAATTGACCTTTTCAATAATTGCACAAAGCTTGCTGCTCACAAACCATATGATACTGCTCCATCTTGAAACAATAAAAAAATGGCAAAATATATCCCAACAGTTTCCAACAAAGTAATATAAACAAATAGTCCCAATATTCTCAGGCTCATATATTTTCCCCAAAGATTTGCGTTCTTTCTCGTGTAAGATAAAATTGATGATAGGGAAAATATGTTGGCAAGAAAATTCCAATTACTATATATTAGCTTTTAGAATTGGATAATCCTTCATTCCTGAATTAAGAACCCTTTGTAGAGTTTGGCAGACTAGGCTTTTTGTATCATGTATTTCCTTTCAAGTTTGGGCCTCAATCTGATGCGTTCTGACAATCAGCCCATCCCACATCTGTGTTCTGGAATGGAACAAGCATGGGACAGGGTCTTAAGTATGCCCTTATGGGTACATTGTGCGTTCTGGAAATGCTCATTGTTAAAAATGGAATTACCAAAAAATAAATGATCAAAGATAGTTCTAGTGTCTGTGTATTGATAAGCATTTCACAACTGGATGCTCATGAGAATTCCTTTGCTTTACTAGGTCAAATTCAGCTGTTTTTAAACTGCCAACAGACTTCTATGGAGTTTCTGAGCAAACTCGTTTGTCTCAGCTTGTTTATCCCAATTTGTATCATATGTAAAATGGTACCTTGCTTTTGGTATTTGTGCAAAACCCTGTCTTGACTCTCCTCACATGAGGAAAAACTTTCTGAAACTCAGCCTTTGGGTGCATTTGGTTTAATATTCTCTTTAGTTTTCTTTTTTTCAACTCATAGTGAGACAGCTCCTTGCTTTCTCTTTTATTTACTTTGTGTACTTTAATGCTAGTATCAACTTTCTCTGCTTCACAGTTAAAGGAATTTCCAGTACTTCAGGTCCAAGATATTAACAGAAGTAGTGGAGAAAAATGTTCTTTTTTTGTTTATCATTTAATTTTTGCTCAATGACCTATGGAAATTTCTAATTGCTTCCAGTTACAGGGATCTAGAGTCAATGTACTAACAGCTATTGTTCTTGTTTTGTTTATAACTGAGAAACCCAGAAGTTTTTTTCTAAATACAGAAAAAAAATTATGTAAAAATAGGTTGCTACTGGTTCTCATTGAAAAGTTATTTTAACTTTTCTAGGCAATTTTTACAAGCTTAGTGGAAGAATGAGAGACATTTCATTTGTTAACCTCAAGTGAAACATTCTAGCATTGTATCTGAAGTGGCCTTCTCTTCAGTGTAAAACTTTTGAAGTTCATTTGTTCTTAACTTGATAGCTAATTAGAGAAAAGAGTGGAAAATCTCCAATTAAAATGGAGAAATCCAACCTATTTTTTTCCTTAAATTCAAAACTTACACTTTTGGAAAATTCAGTCTTCACAAAATATCTCTTTATTTTGAAAAGCAGACAAAATTATAGAACAGATTCTGCTTTTAACTGACAAGCAATTACAGATACTCAGTTTATTCGAACTCCATAATACTTTAAAGTAATTGCATGCATATTGTCTTTTTCCACATTCAGAATTTTTCACAAACATACTTAAGAGTATTAACAATAATTGGTTATGCTTTACATTTTCCAAAGCAGAGACCAGTATTTAATTTACAGACTTCAAAGCTAGGCATTGAAACAAGTATTTCAAAATACTAAGTATGGAAGACATTGCATCAAAGCATGGAGAGTTTTACAAGTCAGATTAGGCAGCCATCTAGATGCTTCTTTTGCAGCTAAGAGCTGCTACATCTTCATGTCAGAAAATCATTCCCTGGGAAGCGCCTCAGCCTCTGTTCCACACTTGGGCCATTTGCTTCCCACATTCAAAACAAAAACAAACAAACAAAAAACAACAAAAAACAACTTCTAGATCATATTTGTAGCCAAATTTTGATCTTTTAAACCAGCTTTGTTGCAGTGTTTAGTGAAATGGAAACCAGATCGATACCCTCAAAAATCATTATATAGTCTATTGTTCTATGATATTTTATATATTATATATATCTATATATTATGTGCTGTCTCATAAATAATTGTTCAGGTCACTCGCTGGTGAGATCTCTAACACTGACTCTTTTATGACATTGTTGACCTCAGAAAATGACAGCTCAGTCACCCTTTATTTCTGTGTTTGCCTTCCATGTAGGGTGAGGGACATCTGGGGATAG
Organism: Bambusicola thoracicus; assembly: GCA_002909625.1. Lineage (NCBI taxonomy): Eukaryota > Metazoa > Chordata > Aves > Galliformes > Phasianidae > Bambusicola > Bambusicola thoracicus. The sequence goes on from PPHD01029946.1 coordinate 5,019, forward strand.
TTCACACAGTTCTATATTCAGATAATCAAGATGCGCAGTGTTTCCCATTGTATTTATAATACAATAATTCATTAGGATGTGATGTTTCTGAGAGGAAAACTTGATGGAAATTAGCTAACTGATCTCTTTAGTAACTGTCATAATCAATATCAGGCCTTCAGAAAATGTTTGGGAATTTTTTTATTTCATTATTTTCAGTAGATGAAGTTAATAGGTTGTACAGAAATAGAGCTAGCAGCATAACTTAGCTGTCAGCAAAGCCACTTGCTTGTAGGGTTGATAGGAATACAGTAGTTAGATAAGACAGAAAATTCTGTGCTGAAGCATTTGTTTTCAGAGTGTTTTTGATACTGATTAATTTGAGTCAATTTTTGAAAGGTATAGTATACATTTTATTGGAACTGCCTTAGCAATTGAGGTTGCACAGTATTTGCTTTATATTTTGTAACTTCAGTCCAAAGGAAGTTAATATTAAATGGTAGGAGTCTTACGTGCACCTGAATGCATGTATCAGTATAGGTAAACATCTGTCTCTTCCACTTATGCTTTCTCTACATTTTTAAAGCCTATCCATAGAAACTAAGGTCACTTTTCACTGTGTATAACGCATAGGTATACTGCACTGGAGTCTGACTTTCAAAACACATACATCTCACTCATCGTCATGATTTAAGTGTTTTGAGAAAAAAAAGTTATAATCTGTATGCATAATTATGTATACTTATATATATATAACACAATTATTGTCAATAACAATACCTCTCTATGTATTTGACTCTAACTGTTCATTCATAGTTGATGAAGGAAATGGTTATTAAAAGAATTGTTATGTGAGTTGAAGGGTCTGGATTTTACATTTGACGTATGGACTAGAAAGTTATTTTCCATTCCTGTATTGATTTCTTCCATTTCAGTCATAGGTTAGTTGATCTTTTCCAAACATCACATCAGAACAGCACCAGTAAGTACTTTAAACATGTCAGATAAGTCAGGGTAAACCTTCTGTAGATATGCATGTTGCATTGAATCTCAGGGCTCCTGAAAGTCCTGGCTCAGCAATCTTAACAAATATGTGAGCACATGCTCATGTTACTGTGGCAATAGAAACTGCACTTTAAGGTTATATATATTTTTAAGTAGAGATTAACTTGTGTTTTTCTGACATATGTTCACAGTTCTTAACATTTTATTACATGAAAATATGATCTTGGCAGTTATGAGGTGATGGAAAAAAAAAAAACAGAGTTTAGTAGACATGTTATAAAATTATTATGAAATGAAATTTCACTCACTTTTTCTTCCTGAAGGTTATCTATAGCCTGATCAATGAGGTGAGAGATAGAAAATTGTTCAAGTTCTTGTTTTATCCGAAGTCAGTTGGAGTTATGTATTTTATCTTGTTTGGGATTAGAAGAGAACCTTAATAACATCCACTGTAATTGCAGTGTAAAATAGTAACCTCTGAAATCAGCAGCTAAGATTTTTGTTCTTCACTTCATTCTGGGTGATTTTCTCTGGGAGAAAATAGTTTGGTGTGGATGTTTCTAGAGACATCTTGGGACTATTGTTCTGACTGACTGAATAGATGAAATTGAGTAAAATAAACAGAAGACCATTACCTATTGGCATCTTCTCACTTCCTCTTAATATTTATTTTCCTCAAACAGTTTCAAGTACTGGTCATTGCCACTAATAACTTGGATGGAGTATTATCATGTTACATTTCCTACTGTTCTCTCTTTCCTCGTGGTCAGATATTAAGAATTACTGATTTTAGAGATGTCCAGCAGAAAAAAAATATAGTGTTTTTTTACTTACCGAAGGTTTGTGATTTCCAATCCTTCAGTATCCTGAATAATTATCTATATTTGTTTTCTTGCTTGAGTATAACTCAAATTCATTACTCGTGAGTAAAACAGGATAGATTTGCACTGAGATGTAAGCATAGTTAAAAAATTTGGGGCAGTGTGTACCTGTACGTGACATCAGAAAGGAACAATTCTGATGTCAGTGCCTGCTTTATGTTTTAGGAATTTGGATTTGTGATTGCTTTAGGGTGGAAGTTTTATAGTCAGCAGTTAACCTGTTTTCTTTGCTTGGAGGTGTTAAACAAATTCAAAATAAATCTGTTTACAGACTGCTTTACTTTCTGAATTTAAATTGGGCAATTTGTAGTCTGAACTCTTATCAAAATGTATTTTGAGTAGAAGACATGTTATCATTATTTCTAGGGCTGGATTTGTTCCCATATTTATTTGTAATAGTCTTTGTCTGGTAAGGATAACATTGTTTGATCTATGCATTTTTATTATCACTGGATCATCTGCAGGAATAAAGCAACAGTCTAGCTTCTGTCTAACAATGTTTTTATAACATAGAAATAACTTTAAAATTAATTTTTAGTCAGATTTGAAACTGTTAGCTTAGCTTTCCGGTTAATATGGTATGTTACTTCATAAATTATATATGAAGAACTGTTCTGATGTATAAATCTTCCTTTAGTATCCATTTCCTTTAGTATAAAGGTAGGACTTCTATATTCTTGACATCAGCGTTTAGTTTTTCTTAGTGCTACAAGACCATCCTTATGCAGTTATTCACAGGCTCATACTATGTTTCTGAATAATCACTTGCATGTTCCCCTCCAGCAAATTCAAACTGCGCTGGTAGAGTTTCTTCCAAACTGGGAAGAATGCTGGGAGAGCAATAGTATACAGCTGTGCAAATAATTTATTTTTCGAGGAGGTATATAAACTCATGTGCACTCAACGTGTAATTTCTGCTGATCCAGAATGAAAAAGTTTCCTATTACTTTCTAAAGTGGAGAGCCTCAGCACTTTTGTTCCAGCTTAAGAAAACATTCTCTTTTGACTGAAATTACATTGTTCATCTACCTTTCTTTTTTTTTTACATCTAAAAATATTCAAAAATTAAACATAACTACATGTGTTCTCAATACCTCACTTGGAAACAAGTGCTAAAACCTTTCTTAACCTCATTCCGAACTTACTACTAAATTAGATATGAATTTGTGAAGAGTTTCAGTGGTCACAAAACTGCCTATTTCAGTGAATGAACTACATACTGGGGAAGAATGTTCACCCGGTTCCTATTATAGCGTTGGACTGCCAGTGTGGGAGCCTGCTCTAATGGTTTGATGTGGGCTGGCCTTCTGTCAAACCCATGGTAGCCATTCCCATGGTGGGTGAAAGCTGCTATTGAAGAATGGTTATGATGTACATCTCTGTGTTTAAGTAGGGTGAATTACTCATAAAACATCCACTACAAGAGTTCAACAGAATGTACAGTCAAGTCAATAATGAGGGTGGTTTTCTATGTTTTGAGACTGCAAAGCCTTCTCTGTTCTAAGGCAGTGATTTCCCAATACACCTGTTCTGCAAAGACTCTGGAATGATTGTGAAGTGTTATAAAAAGTGTTTTTTAGATGTTGTACAGAAACAGATCTACGTTGTTTCCTCCAAAAGTAATGCCTCCTGTTGTAATTTCCATGGAAACAAGCAGGTATATAAAAGGATATATAAAATAACTTGTTAGAGCAAATTCTCAGCTACGAAGCACTTTTTCAACAAAGTGATGAACCATTAGCTATGCATTTTTGCCAGCTGTGAGCAAGAGCCTGCGTGCCTCATTTGTAAATATTTGCACGCGTGCCTGGAATGTGGCTTGTCTTTCATGTTACTGTCACCACTGCTGAAATGCACCACCCATCACCTGATCTTGCTCACATTCACTGTTTGGTGTCCATCAATGTTCAGCAAGCAATGATAAATATCAGTGGGTTTTTTCTACATTTTTTTCCACATGGAGGATTTCAATTCCACACTTATGCTTCATATGTGATTCTATGTCAGATACCATTGTGTCAGACTGCCGCAGTAACAGGATGTAATGGAATATTGATGGGAAAGTTCAGTCACTACTGCCATACCTCTGCCTCTGACTTCATGGGCTAATATCGTAAAATAGGAGGCATTACTTTCAGAGTGGTCCTCAGACTAAACTCTGTGGCATAATAGCTTACCTTTTAAACAATGTCATCAGTCTTAAGCTTGTGCCACTCAGGTATTGATTTAGATCCTACTAGTTCTGATTTATATCTTGCTGCATTTAATGAAGGCTCTCACTTGAAGAATAGGTATTATTTAGTATAAAAAGTGTGCCAGAATATGATCCTTCAAATAAGAAGTGTTTATATTGTTGGGAAGTGATGTAATAGCAGCTTGACTTATGTTTATTAGCATGTGAAAAGCATTAGCAGTATATCTGTCTGTTTTCTATTAAACATTCGTATGCAACAACAAAAAATATCCATGGGTAACAAACTGGAAACTATGCATAGCTGGCTGCCTTTAAATTTCCTTTTCTTTTTTTTGAAAACTATTTTCCAGTGACCAAACAGGCTTCATAGAGGTGATGTAGAGAGACAGTATGCATAAGGTTTTTTTAATAAGAAAGAAAATAAAACTAACCTAAAAGTAACTCTACTTTTCCTACATATTTTAGGAAGTATGGATACTTCTTTGAATTTGTTTTGATACAGTGGCATTTTTTGTTTATATTACTGAAGGATGTGGAAGCTATGCTTAGTAATTACAGGCCTCTTTCACTTAATTGGTGCATACTTGGTGCACCAATTAACACTTGGTGCATATATATATATATAAATAAACACTTGGTGCATAGGGAGAATGTTTCTTATTCATTGATTTAATATCTCATATCTATTTAACTATAAATGAAGCCTCTGTCTAATGTTTTTGTGAATCTAGGTATTACTATATTAGAAGAGAAATGCGCCACAAATGAAACAGGCTGTATAGTTAGAAGTAATTTCCTTATTCATGTATATATAGAATTATCATTTTCTTTTACTGAATTAAAAAAAAAATACACTCCCTTCTATTTACACATTATAAATGTTGCTCATTTTTTCAGCATTTGCCACAATCTTTTATAGCATTCTGATGTTTTTCTTTTCCCTGTTTATTTGTTTGTTTTGAGATAAGTAGTATCTTCATCTATAAATTTGTCATTAATTTGAAAAGTTGCGTGATGTGAAAGTACATATTTTGGCTTTAACTGAACAGTTCTAGTTCTCACAACATAGTGATCTTGTAGAAGTCAAATATTTTAAAGAAAAATATATATCAGAGAAAAACAAGTACTTGAAGGAGGTATTCCAATTAAAATGATTGGAATGCTGTTAAACTGAAGTCCTACTTGACAGATGGTAGAACGTGAGAGATTATCAGCTTTTTGCAATTCACATTAAAATCTGAGGACTGGACTAAAGTAATGTATTAAATTTTGCATCCAATTTGAAAAAAGCTTCAGGCCATTTTCTAAAGATGCTATGAGTTTAGTGCAGCTTCTAACAGGCACAGATCTATGTAGTATGTAAGAGTTGATATGCCAAATGAAAGATA
>PPHD01029947.1:0-10465 GCA_002909625.1 Bambusicola thoracicus
CAGAGAATCACAGAATCACAGAATGGCCTGGGTTGAAAAGGACCACAGTGATCATTGAGTTTCAACCCCCCTGCTATGTGCAGGGTCGCCAACCGCCAGACCAGGCTGCCCAGAGCCACATCCAGCCTGGCCTTGAATGCCTCCAGGGATGGGGCATCCACAACCTCCTTGGGCAACCTGTTCCAGTGCGTCACCACCCTCTGTGTGAAAAACTTCCTCCTAATATCTGACCTAAACCTCCCCTGTCCCAGTTTAAAACCATTCCCCCTTTGTCCTATCATCATCCACCCTCATAAACAGCCATTCCCCCTCCTGTTTATACACTTCCTTCAAATATTGGAAGGTCACAATGTGGTCTCCCCAGAGCCTTCTTTTCTCCAAGCTAAGCAAGCCCAGTTCCTTCAGCCTTTCACTCCTTTTTCTCTTGATTACTCAGCTTTCAACTCTGATGAATAAAAAATTACTGTGGCTTTTCTTACAATTTAACCCCTTTAATAATGACTTCTCGTTCTACGACGAAACAGACATTTTCTTGCTATCTGTATAAAGTGTAAGTTAGAATATAATGCTCAAAAGTGGATTGGGAAGACAAAAGCCCATTACTTACCATTTGATACATCCAGAACGTGCTGAAGGCTTGATCGTTAGAAGTCTTCCTCAGTTTTCACTATGTGATAAGACTGTGGAGCTACATAAACATAACGTTTGATGGTTATTTTTACTGATAGACTGATATTTAAATCTGCAGTTGTTTATAATTGCCTCCAAAGATAGTTGGTCTATTATTACATGGCTAAAGGCTATCATCCATTTATTTTATCATTTCAGTCTGTCTGAGTAAGTATTTGCAAAGTGAGAATATGACATTTTAAATTGCATTTGTCATTACAGTCGGAATAAATAGATAGTAGGTCTTTTTAGTTTGGGTTTAAATGAGTATATGAAATATATAGGCCATCAAGAATGCAAACACAGGTGTGTAAAGTGAAGTTTAAATGAAGGAAATGAGTTTAAGACTTCACAAATAATTCATCTTGGATATGTTTCTGGCCCTGTTATCAGAACAAACAGTTTAAAAAAGAAAGCAGTGTGTAATAAATAATTCCCCCAACCCTCTAATTTTACAGCGTTTCGAGCTCCAGGACTCAAACAAACAGTTGCGCCCAAAACGGATTACAAAAGTAGAAAGTGTACCAGGAAACAAACCCTACAAGGCTGATGTAACTGTACAGATTGGTGAAAGTGAAGTGACATTCCAGGTAATTGCATATTCATAAAACTGTGTGTAGTTATTGTTAGGTTACTTTCATGTAATCGAGAATTTGACGCTTATCTTTGATCTTGAAACACGTTTGTGTTGAATGTTTGATTTTTGTTACAAAAAGCATGTAGATAGGGGATTATTGGATTATGGATAAGCAATATTTTAGATATATTAATCATACGTAGGAAACTACAAATTCGAGTATATCAAGTGCTGAAATATGTATGAAAGGAAAATCTGTAATGTAATAAAACATCGAGAAATTTAGAATAACAATGCTTGTGATGTTCTTGGTGCTGCTTTTCCTTTTTCTTAGAATAAAATAGTTGTCTGTATCTGCACTTCAAATAAAAACTGAGGAGTGCTTGGTAATGTTCTGACACAGGATGTTGGGAAAATGGAGCAAAGATAGTTGCATTAAATGCGATTGGTCGGAGAAGTTTGTGACCTGCTAGGCGATGAAAAATCATATGCAGGGAAGAGGCAGTTTGAGGACTTGGAATTAATTTTGAGTTTGGAGGTTAGATAGTCTCTAAAGATGGAGAGTTAGTGGGAGTCAGAGACAGTTTTAATAAAGACGAAGGTTATCCTCAGAGACTCTGTACTGTGACAGTGCAAAAAGGGGAACAGCAGCAAACAGGAGTTTGTCAGAAAAAGGTAAATCTACAAGGACTTGATCGGACTTTTTTCTGAGGAGGTGGATTTTTACATTCATTTGACTATGTAGGTAGATGATACCTGCTGGATATATATCTGTAGAATGCCTTTTTGCAAACAAGGAGTTTGCCAATTGAACAGTTTCCACACTCGAACAAAAAATGGAAATAGAGCAAGCATCTTAATGTGAAGGATGATTGAGTAGTTTTACTCTCCAAAGTTCTGATTAAAGTGGTCCCTTTAGATTTCTGCAAGACACATTCTTCTTTTTTTTTTTCTCAGATAACAAGAAATACCTGTGATTTTTATATTTTGATTTCTGCATGAACAGTCTCAATTTCTTTCCATACCCCAATGCCATAATTGAGTTGGTTCACATTTCTTAATTTTTTTTTTCCATTAAGAAAATTAAGAATGAGAGAAGAAAGTGTGGAGGAAGCTGTCTATTAAAGAATCATAGAATGTCTTGGATTGGAAGGGACCCTAAGGATCATCAAGTTCCAACTCCCCAGCCACTGGCAGGGCAACCAACCTCTAAATCTGATGCTAGGCCAGGTTGCCCAGGGCCCCAACCAACCTGGTCTTGAATGCCTCCAGGGACAGATAATACAGTGTTAATTATGTTCAATGTAGGATTTGGATTTGATAATTACAGTCATCCACAGAATATTACAGTATTATTTGGAGAAGTTTAACCCAGTCCATCCAAAGCCTAGAGCTATCACAATATATCTTACTAAGCATTTTGTTTTGTTTTCTTTTGCCTTGTTTCTTTTTAGGTTCCAGCTGGGACTGGGCTGTTAAAACAGCATTCTCAATCAGATAAATTCATAAGAACTTCAAGTCATGATCAGCTGTTGGCAGAGATGATGCAATCTCATATGGTTAAAGATATGTGTTTGATTGGAGGAAAAGTAAGAATTTTAATTTCTCTTTTCCCTCCTTCCCCATGTTCCTTACAATGTAATGTAGTTATTATTTTTTAACTTTTTAGGGCTGTGGAAAAACAGTTATTGCTAAGGAGTTTGCTGATATGCTAGGATACAGCATAGAACCTATCATGCTATATCAGGTAAGTATATGATCTGCTGATGATCATACTTTAAACATGATCCAAAATGCAACACGCAGACAGGTTCTCTGTGTAAGGCAGTCTTTATGTACAGCTGCAGCTTCTGTAATGAGTAATAATAATCACCAATATATGTTTTAAAATAAAGGATAGTAAAAATGGTACTTCATGGTAATTATAGAGTGTTTTTTACTTTCTGTTATAGAATACTCATCTAAGATCTTGTCTTACTGCAGACCTGAACAGAGGGGGTAGTGCACAGCAATATAGGTAGTTCGATGTTATTACTTGTAAGTTAGCCCTGATAGTGCGTTACTTTCATTTTATTGGCTTCATCAAGAATGTAAAGGAAAGGTAGATAACTTAAATGTAAGGAGAAGCATTCACTGCCTCTTTCTGTTGGCAAAAGAATTGGCAATTTGTTTTGTGATTTGACATAACTGAGTGTCATAAAGAAAGCAACGTCTTTCATATCTTTTCAGACTTTTTCACTACTTTTGAAGTATGTTTCCTGCCTTTTGCTCAGACTGGTGACTTCTTGTAATTCATGCATTTTGAAGACCTTTTTTCTCTTCCCTTTTTTTTTGCTTGTCCCTATGCTGTTTAATTTTATAATGGATCACCAGTATTAATGTTATTTTTTACTGTTATGGAAGACGGTTTCATAAGTATGTTGTGACTAGATAATGTTATTAAAGCTTATTGAGAATGTTTTTGAGTTATTTTTCACTTTCAGTAGGCTTACAATGTTTTTTTTTTACTCCTGTCAAGATCTCTCATTGTCCTCTTACAGCTTATTTTTTCTGATGCCCATCACATGGAATTTTAAATAATGCTATAATTTCTCTTGATTTACTTTTCTCCCTTCTTTAGTTTTTTGTTCGTTGTTGTTGTTGTTTGTTTGTTTGTTTTATGTTTCTCTTCAGTCTGATGATTACAGTCATGGTGGGATGGCATCGCAGTAGAGATATATTCAAGAGTTGGATCCTAGAAACATAGAATGAAGATTAGTATTTATGTGTGATAAATGCCTATTACATTCAATTGATATTAATGCTGCTCTTTTTTTTTTAGGTGCTATCACTCTTAGGTTAACTGTTGCTAATTTATTTAAATTTTGGCTGGGATCTTAGTATAGATGTGGCTTTAAAAATAAATCTGGGGAGACCTGTGTGTTTTTTATGAAGCTCATAGGCAGCTGACTTAGCTGTCTTAGAATGACATTTAGGGATGAAATGAAGGGAAGAAGTAGAGAGGTCATAAGGGCTTCCATGGGTTTTGCAGGTGGTGTCAAGGAACTGTAGGTATCAACAAGGCTGTGTTTCTAGTGAGGTGGAGAAAAAAAAATTCTACCATAGTTTAAAGTAGCAATGGTTCCAGACAGGTTAGAAGTACAGAAAAATCAAATTAAGGATATGTCAGTTGTCTCAGAGTAAGATTAATGTGGAACAGTGGCTCTGCTATCTGTTTAGGTTTTTTTCTGTTGATTTCATCCTGACAGTGCTTCAGACTGTCTCACAACACTATAGATTGTTTGTTTGTTAAACCCTGAGGTCTGTCCTCCTTAACAGTGATCTCCTGTGAGCAGTGTTGGTACTTGTTTGGGAGAGTATTGTCCGTCTTAGATCTTGATGAACTATGACCTCATGCCATAGTGTGAAAAATACTGAGGTTAAAAACAGAGTGACTGAATTTGCTTATTGCATGTAAGGTTTCCTCCATAACCTTTAGGAATTCTCATATTATTTGAGAATAAAATACAAAACTAAGGGTGTGCCATGACCTTGTAAGCCAAAGCATACCAAGTATCACAAATTTTGCAGTCATAAGTGATAATTGGCAATGTTGTAGGAAAACATTAGCATCAGATTTAACACAGTATATTGTTAACACAGTATGTTCTTTATCACAGTATATTCTTCCCCTTTCTTTGCTTATTTAAATTTCTCCTAGGCAACATGGAGACCTTCAAGGGAAGGAAAAGACAGCTGCAGTTGATTTGGATGCATGTGGGGAGAGAAGAGATGCAGACAAAAATGGGTTGTATCATTGAAGGGTTGAAACAGACCAAAGGAAAAAAAAATATTTATGATGATGAAAGAAAAAGTCCATTTTATGTTTCTCTGCATTGATACGAACCTCTTCAAACACGATCCCACTGTTCTGCTCTTCCTTCCTCCAGTATACCTTTAGCTAACAGAGCTGCAGACTCTAAAAGTTTATCTACGTAAATGGAGTCAGACGGATATGAGCTCTTTTCATGTGTTTTCATGTGTTTTAACCTGGCCAGTTGTGATCAGGTTTGATTTTCGAAGTTACACAGCCCCATCAATGCGATACGATGTTCCTGGTGATATACATGGCTTTTCCAGAACTATCTGTTACCCTATATACAGTCATATAGTAAGATAGGTGTGTAGATTCTGGGCTAGAATGATGTCATACTTCTCTCTGCACTTGTCCATATAAACATATTTTTAAAACATCCCAAGAAAATGACTTTTATGCCTCAGCAAATGGACATAAAGACAGACGCACTCGCACTTTTGTTGTATAAGATACAGTGATCCTTGTGATCACTGATCTTTGTGACTCTCTTCCGACTCAGGATAGCCTATTCTGTACTTCTGCTCACCAGCAAAATCAGGCAATTATTTGATCCTGCAAGCTTAAAAATACAACCAGTGTTTTTCAATAGCCTATCTTTTATTAGTATGGCTTCACTGAATAGGAGCAAACAACTTCCTTTTTGGAGATGAATGAATGGAGGTGCTGAAGAAATCAGTTACTCACTAGACACTGTTCTTTCAGAAGGATCTGTGATTACTGCTGAAATAAAATCTAGGCTAAGGGTTTGAAGTATTTCACATTAGAGTGAACCGTACCTTTGGTTTCAACAGGCTTTGATCAAGCTAAAAGGGCAGAGGGTTTTCATAGAGCGACATTTATGGTAATAGGAAATGTTATTAAAGCAAAAAAATAACTGTGAGCTCATTGTTCTGCATAAATTCACACGTGGACGTGTCTACCTAACATGCAAGTATATCTATATCTATATGTAGTGCTGTCGCTAGAACTTTTTTGACAACCAAATGGCCTACATGACACCGAGTTTGTGGGCACCAGATGGAGTTCACCTTTTTCTAAGGGGGAGAAGGGTCCTTGGGCAAAAGCTAGCAGAGGTCATTGGGAGGGCATTAAACTAGGTCTGAAGGGGGGCAGGGGTGGCAGTGAGCCTTCCCATGATAAGGTGTGGGATGGCATAGCTGTGTTAGAAGGACAGGGTGCTAGCAGGGGCCTTCAAAGGCACACTTTCTGGAGAGGTGCTGGCAACACTGCAGCATGTACAAAATCCTGTGATGATAAGGCAATGGCTGCCAGGAAAGGTCATGGAACATATCCTCATGGAAACTATTCTAAGGCACATGGAAGACAGGGAGGTGATGGGGGAGAACCAGCATGGCTTCACCAAGGGTAAATCTTGCTTGACCAATCTAATGGTCTTTTATGATGGTGTCAGTGCATCAGTGGACAAGGGAAGAGCCACTGATGTCATCTATCTGGACTTCAGTAAGGACATGGCAACTGACAATATTCTTCACTCCCAGCTGTAAAGATATGGATTTGATGAGTAGACTGTTCAGTGGACAAAGAACTGGCTGCAGAATTGAGTCCAGAGAGTGGTGGTCAGTGGCTTGGTGTCTGGATGGAGACACAATGTTGAGTTGTGTCCCACAGGAGTTGGTGCTGGGACTGATGCTCTTTAATGTCTTCATCAATTACATTGACAGTGAGGTTGAGTACATCCTCAGCAAGTTTGTTGATGGCACCAAGCTGTGTGGTGCAGTCAGTACACCAGAGTTACAGGATGCCATTGAGAGGGATCTAGACAGGCTTGAGCTGTGGGCTCAGGTGAACCTCATGAGGTTCAACAAATCTGAGTGCAAGGTCTTGCACATGGGTTGAGGCAGCGTTCACTACCAATACAAGCTGGGAGATGACAGGATTGAGTGCAGCCCTGCCTAAAAGACCTGAGTATACTGGTGGATGGGAAACTGGACATGAGCCAGCAATGTGCCCTCGCAGCCCAGAAAGCCAACTGTATCCTGAGCTGCATCCAAAGCAGCATTGCCAGCAGGGCGAGAGAGGTGATCCTTTCCCTCTGCTCTGCTCTGGTGAGGCCTCACCTGGAGTACTGTGTGTAGATGTCGAGTCCTCAGTACAGGAGACGTGGACCTGTTGGAGGATGTCCAGAAGAGGGCCACAAAAATGATTCAAGGGATGGGACACCTCTCCTATGAGGACAGGCTGAAAGAGCTGGGAGTGTGGGGAAGGCTGTGAGGTAACCTGATAGCAGCCTTTCAATATCCAAAGGGAAGCTCCAGGAAAGAAGGGCACAGAATCTTTAGCAGGATCTGTGGTGATAGAAATGACTTAAAGCTTAAAGAGGGTAGATTTAGGTAGTATATAAGGAAAAGGCCTTTACAGCAAGGGTGGTGTGATACTGGAACAGGTTGTGCATGTCCCTTCATTGTAAATGAGTTGGAGTAGATGACCTTTAAAATCCCTTCCAACTCTGATTCTGTATTTCACATGTAAAGTATCTCAGAAAATCTTAAAAACCTTTACAGGAAGCAAGACATAAAAAATGATTGAATGCAGCTGAGCTATGCATCTTTTGATATATTTTAAGAATGCATTTGGTTTTTTACACATCAGTAGCTTTGCACAGCAAAGTAATAACGTAGTTCAATGACTGGAAAAATGTTAAATATTAATTCATGCAGTAATTGGGCAATAAAGGCTCTGAGAAGTTTGATAATGTATATTTAATAGATTTCTGTATTTTTCTTCAAAAAATATTGTTTTGATTTTCTGGGAGAGAGATTATATTGTCCTAAATCCATTTCTAAAATGAAGGAGGTTCATATCTGTGCTGTAGTTCATGTTATTTTTTCCAGTCATTTCTACAGGCACAAGGAAATTAGATGGAGCACTTCTCTTTGGTCTGAAGAAACAGCAGTATTTTTGTTAAGGCTCTGTGAAGAATTGTGTTCTTGGATGTTTATATATAATGTTTACTCTTATTTTAAATATTTGCTTCATCCGTCTTTCCATCTGAAGTTGATACAAGGGCTTGAATAGTGTGAAGTCCTTAGCTCCCTATATTGTTTTCACAGAAATAAACTCTACGAGCTTTTATGTTGTGAGCTGAGAATCAAACATATCCAAACCAGAAGTTCCCAGACTTTTTAAGCATATAGATAATTTCTTATGGCTAACACTTGTTTCACAGAATAATTACTGTTTACTTTATGATCTCTGACATTATTCATACTCCTGACTATATTCAGTTCTAAGTAGGCAGATTCTTAACAGAGGAAACTTAGATCCTGCTTAGGAAGGATTAGTTTTTCAGTTTTCTTTGTGCAGTTATGGAACAGCAAATGAGAGTCCCAGAGTCATAGGAATTGGCAAGACCCTCTGGAGATCATCTAGTCCAGTCCCCAGGAGGTTCCCTGGAGTAGGTCCAGGTGGGTTTTAAGTATCTCCAGAGAAGGAGACTCCACCATCTCTCTGGGCAGCCTGTTCCCGTGTTCAGTCATCTCAAAGTAGAGATGTTCTTTCTCATGTTCAGAGGAAACTTCCCAGGTTCCAGTTTGTGCCCGTTGCCCCTTGTCCTGTGGCTGGGTGCCACCAAAAGGAGCCTGGCTCCATCCTCTTGACACTCACCCTTCTGATATTTCTAAGAGTTGCAGTGGAATTTGGCATTGGCTACAGTACATTGCTATGTCCACAACAAGTGGCAGCATGATTTAAATTGTTTTAAGTGATATAATAAATGTGAATTTCTTTCCATGCCCTGTGGAGCATGGATTAAGTTCATACAATTATTGTCGTGTCTGCTTCTTCATGTGAATATTGTATCTGAAATGTCTGCATGCATTCTAGTACAATGTTAATTTTGCTCCTGGTAGGGAAAAAAAAAACAACCAATACCTGGTATCTCTTGTGGGAAAGCTGTTCTGCAGGGGAAGTAGAACATGCATATATTTGTCCAGTTTAGGCTACAAAATAGAATACATCAGAAGGAAGTACTCAGCTTTAGCAATAAAATAAAGAGATGTGACCATTAGGCATGGTAAAAGCTAACTGAAAGAGCCTGGCCCCATATAGTTGACACCCACCCTTTAGATATTTACAAGTGTTGATAAGATCCCCTCTCAGTCCTCTCTTCTGCAGGAAGCAGCAGCCAGCTGGTTTTTGTGTACTGTAGCTAGGGAACTTTTGGTTTTGATTATTCAAAATAAAACATTGCACTTCTATTTTTATCGTTCCCTGTAAATTTTCAGGTGAAAAAAACAATATTCAAAGTGACGTTACAACAAATTTCCTGCAACTTGTTCCTCCTCCTGCTTTTGCATGGCAAAAACAATCTTTTAAGCACATCACTACTGTTTGTGTACTGTGATGGTTTTGTTTCTAGGATTTCTTTTCTTTTTTTTTGTATGACCTCATACCTTTTCTTTCTAAACTCCTTCCAGTTCTTAGAGAATCATTAACAAAATGCAAGTCCAAATTGGCATGAATGCAGGAAGCATAGATTTTTCACCTTGTAATTGCCAAGAACACGATTCGTGCAGAGAACCACAAAAATGGCTGAATTGGAGACTTGTATTGCTGTGGCCTGCAAAAGGGAGGAAAGGAAACAAGTGTTCTCTCTGATCAGCTTCTTTTTTTCTTTTCTACTTACAAGATAGTTTAGCTTATATTGCGTTGTTTATTTTCTAACTTACAGTGACTGTGACCAATAGAAATCAAAATGTTTCACAAGGCAATTGCTTTGCCTGAAGTACTGTGTGTGGGGAGAGGGATTAATTCATACCTTTCTCTTGATCCCTCTCCAAAAGGAGGAATTTTTAGTGACAGAGTATTGTCATCATGGAAATGTCTGCCCAGGGGGCTGTGGATTTTCTTTCCCTGGAGACCCGCCTGGATGCCTACCTGTGCAGCCTGCTATAGGGAGCCTGTTTTGTGTGAGGGTTGGACTCGAAGATCTCTAGAGGTCCATTCCAACCCCTACAGTTCTGTGATTCTGTGATCATGCGTCTCCTAACATTGTAATTTTGGAGAAGAGAAGGCTCAGGGGAGACCTCATTGTGGCCTTCCACTACTTGAAGGGAGTGTACAAACAGGAGAGGGAATGTCTGTTTCTGAGGGTGGATGATGATAGGACAAAGGGGAATGGTTTTAAACTGGGACAGGGGAGGTTTAGGTCAGATATTAGGAGGAAGTTTTTCACACAGAGGGTGGTGAGGCACTGCAACAGGTTGCCCAAGGAGGTTGTGGATGCCCCATCCCTGGAGGCACTCAAGGCCAGGCTGGATGTGGCTCTGGGCAGCCTGGTCTGGTGGTTGGCGACCCTGCATATAGCAGGGGGGTTGAAACTGGATGATCATTGTGTTCCTTTT
>PPHD01029948.1:0-10465 GCA_002909625.1 Bambusicola thoracicus
GTAGGGCATGAGATGTAGGGGTAGGGCATGAGATGTAGGGGTAGGGCATGAGATATAGGGCGAGGGCACGGCGTGCTCAGCACCAGGGGAGTGAGCTCTGCTTGCCGGGAAGCTCGGCATTGCTTTCCCCACCGCTCTGCAGAATGGGGAACACAGTGCTTATCTTTGGGCCCTTTGCAGTGAGCAAACAGCCCCTGGCAGTGAGCGTGCTGTTAGCTGCGCTGTTTGCCTTCCTGTTTGCTTGTGTCTTATCGCGGCGCGAGGCAGCGCCCGGAGCCCAAACCTCCGGGGGTGTGGGGTGGAAACCGGAGCTCTGCAGCTCCAATCTGGGCATGGCAGGGACGGCCCTCTGCTCACTCCTCGGCTGCTGGGATCTGCTTTCTTGGATCCGTGCCCTGGGCGCTATCCGTGTCTCCATGTCCCTGCACACACCGATGTCATCAAGGCTCCAGGAAGTCACTGTCCGTGTCCCCATGTCCCCTGCAAACACCGGCGCCGTGAAGGGTCCGTGAAGCCGCCACCGCAGTGTCTGTGTCTCCATGCACACCAACGTCACAACGGCTCCATGAGGTCACCATCCATGTCCCCACGTCCCCGTGCACGCCAACATCATGAAGGCTCCGGGAAGCCACCATCCATGTCTCCATGTCTTCATGCACTCTGATGTCACGAAGGCTCCAGAAGCCACCATCCATCTCCCCGTGCACAATGACATCACGAAGGCTCCATGATGTCACCATCTGTGTCCCCGCGTCTGCACCCACTGATGTCATGAGGGCTCCATGAAGTCACCATCCATGTCCCTGCAAACCCTGACGTCGTGAAGGTTCCACGGAGCCACCGATCATCTCCCCACATCCCTGCACACACTGATGTCACGAAGACTCCATGAAGTCACCATCCCTATCCCCATGCACACACCGACGTCACCAAGGCCCCATGAAGTCACCACGTGTCCCCACGCACAGCCCATCCATCCTCCCTGCAGACCCTGGAGTGCCAAAAACACCCCTTTCTGTCCCCGTCCTGCTGCCCTGGTGGCTGTGTGCCATCCCCCCAGCTCTCGCTCTGTCCCAATCCTGCTGGCTGAAACTCACCCAGGGGAACGGGGCCGGCACGCAGCCACGCGCCGGCAGTGCTGAGGATTTTGCTGGGCTGCGTTCCCGGAGCAGTCCTCGGGTTTCCTCCCGGAGCATTTCCCCTGCAACGCCTGGGAAGGGCAGAGCGTGGGGAGGGGGTGGGAGAGCTCCATTGGGATTCTTGTGTCAGCAGTAAGGAATGGGTCCGGCGCTGTGACCTTACAAGACCTGCAGCGCTGGGGGATCACCCTGTGGTTTTTGGGTAACCCCTGTGGAGGTTTGGGGGTTCAGCCCCGTGGTTTGGGGTAACCCCGTAGAGTTTGGGGCTAACGCCTGTAATTTTGGGGTTCAATCCTATGGCTTTGGGGCTAACCCCTGTGGTTTTGGGGTTCATTCCTGTGGAGTTCTGGGGCCAGCCCCTGTCGAGTTTTGGGGTTCAATCCTGTGGTTTCGGGGCTGACTTCTGTAGAGTTTTGGGATTCACCCCTGTAGGGTTTTGGGGTTAATCCCTGTCATTTTGGGGCTGACTGCTGTAGAGTTTTGGGGCTAACTCGTGTGCTTTTGGGGCTCACCCCTGTAGATCTTTGTGGTTCACCCTTGGGGAGTTTGGAGGTGTACTCCTGTAGAGTTTTGGGGTTAATCTCTGTGGTTTTGGGGCTCACCCCTGTGGTTTGAGTTTCGGGGTTCACCCCTGGCTTTCTCTTCCCCAGAGGACGGAGACTTCTTGGCGCTGGACCTCGGCGGCACCAACTTCCGTGTGCTGAGGGTGAAGGTGTCCGACAACGGCCTGCAGAAGGTGGAGATGGAGAGCCAGATCTACGAGATCCACGAGGACCTCATGCGAGGCAGTGGGATGCAGGTGGGCCTCCCCCTATCCCCACTGTCTCCCCCAAAAGGAACATCCACCCACAGTGGGGCAGTAGTCAAGACAATGCCAAGATGTCCTTCAAGATGCCAAGATGCCCTTTGAGATGCCAAGATGTCCTTCGAGATGCCAAGATGTCACCATTGCTCATCCTCAACCGTTGCCTTTCAGCTCTTTGACCACATCGCCGAGTGCCTGGCCAACTTCATGGAGAAGCTGAAAATCAAGGACAAGAAGCTGCCCCTTGGCTTCACCTTCTCCTTCCCGTGTCACCAGACTAAGCTGGATGAGGTGGGTGAGGGATGTGGGGGCCGGGGGGGTGACGTTCTGTGCTGGATTGGGTGACTGTGCCCTGGTGGGGTCACTCCTGGAGCACTGGGGGCAGTTGGGGCACCGGAACGGAAGGATCTAAAAGTGTCTAAGAGTATCCAAAGGCGGGCCAGGAAGACGGGGAAGGGGGGAATGGCAATGTGTGTGGGGGGCAGAGGAGTTCCCTTGGGTTCAGCGCAGAGAAGAGACTGAGGGAAGGCCTCGTGGTGACCCTACAATCATCCCATGGCCCTACAGCTTCACATGGCCTGACAGTTCCTCATGGCCCTATGGCCCCACATGGCCCTACAGCTCCTCATGACCCTGCAGCTTCTAATGACCCTACAGTTCCTCATGGCCCTATGGCCCCACATGGCCCTACAGCTCCTCATGACCCTGCAGCTTCTAATGACCCTACGGCCTCTCACGGCCCTACAGCCCCACGTGCTCCTACAGCCACACATGACCCTACAGCTCCTCATGGCCCTACAGCCCCTCATAACCCTACGTCCTTACACTGCGCTACAAATCCTCATGACCCTACAATCGTCTTGTGGCCCTAAAGCCCCTCACGACACCACTCTCAGCCACGTGGTGTGAATGACCCATTGTGGCCGGCTGGGTGATCCCTGTAGGTCCCGTGGCACACAGAGCTCTCTGTGCCTCACTCGTTCAGCTCTCGGCGAGCAGCTGCTGGTGCTGGATGAAGGCATGGGGCAGCAGCTGCCTGCAGCCCGGCGGCCCCGAGGACGTGCCGAGCAACACATCAGCACCAGCGACCTCACTGGGCACGTCCCACACTGCCATCTCCTGCTTCCCGGGGCTCACCCCGTGTGGGGTTGAGCATTGGGCAGCTCCACGGCACAGCAGCGGCTCGGCACGTCTGCAGCTCCATGCTGGGGATGTGGGAAGTCATGTTCCTATTACTGCGCCGCGTGGTGATGGGTGAGACCCCATCCCATTGGTGCCCTCTGTGTGCATCAGAGCCAGTTTTGCTGCAGGGCTCCGTGAAACCAAGCACAGAGGTCACGTCCCTCTGCTGGCGGCAGGGAGCCGATGACTCACGTGCCCGTGGCCATAAACTGGGACGTGGGAACCGCTGCGGATGCCGATGGCAGTGATAAGAGGGAAGGGCTGTGACTGCAGAGCCGTGTCCGTCCCCGTGCTGGAGGAGCGGGTTGGGTGGCTCCGACCTTGAGATATGGGTTGGGCTGTACTGACCTTGAGTTGTGGGTTGGCTCTGACTTTGAGTTGTGGGTTGGCACTGACTTTGAGTTGTGGGTTGGTGGCTCTGACTCCGGCTTGTGGACTGGTGGGTCTGACTCTGAGTTGTGCATTGACTTTGAGTTGCGGGCCGGGGGGTCTGACCTTGAGACACGGATTGGGTACTTCTGACCTGGAGTTGTGAATCGGTGGCTCTGACCTTGAGTCGTGGTTTTGTGGTTCTGACCTTAATGTGTGGGTTCGTGGCTCTGACTTTGAGCTGTGGGTTGATGGTTCTGACCTCGAGGCACACTTTTGGACATGCGGTGGCGTGGGGTCCCACTGAGCATCCCCCTCTATCTCTTCCCCCAACACAGAGCATCCTCGTCAACTGGACAAAGGGATTCAAGTGCAGCAGCGTGGAGGGGAAGGACGTGGTGTCCCTGCTGCGCAGGGCCATCAAGAAACGCGGGGTAAGGCGTCCTACCTCCCAAAATCCTGGGATGGGACAAATGGGACGCGACGCTCACCGTCACCGTGCAGGCGGAGACGCTGCGGTGCTCTTTGGTGGCGCTCAGTGCCCCCTCCACCATTTCAGGACTTCGACATCGACATCGTGGCGGTGGTCAACGACACCGTTGGCACCATGATGTCCTGTGGCTATGATGACCAAAACTGTGAAGTCGGACTCATCGTGGGTGAGCGGGGCTGAGCGCGGGGATCGTGGTGGATTGAGCGGTGCTCATTGGGGAGGATGGGGGAGATCCGGCATCCGACGTGAGCGGCTCTCCGTGCTCGGCGCAGGGACGGGCACCAACGCCTGCTACATGGAGGAGATGAGGCACATCGACCTGGTGGAGGGGGACGAGGGCCGGATGTGCATCAACATGGAGTGGGGCGCCTTCGGGGACGACGGCGTGCTCAACGACATCAGGACCGAGTTCGATCACGAGATAGACATGGGCTCGCTCAACCCTGGCAAGCAGCTGTAAGCAGATTCCTGGCACCGGCTCAGCTGTGGGCTCCGCTCCGCGTTGTCCATCCTCCCATTGTGTGGGACCGGCGGGGTTGTCCCAGTTAACTGGGTCACAGTGTCCTCTGTCCTGCCAACGGGGACCGCGTGGGATTTGGGCTGGCACGTCCACCCAACGCCCGCTTCCCTCGCCAGCCCTCTGCTCGAGGCTGTCAGTCTGCGTTTCCCCTGCCAACAAATCCACCGGCAGCAGGAAGGGAACACCACCACCTAATGTCCACAGCCCGGTCCTACAGAATTCCTGTTCCGCAGATGGGACGGCACAGCTGGGAGAGTGCTTGGGGTTAATGGTGGGGGTCCAACCACACACCTCTTGTGTTTGTGAGGTTCGAGAAGATGATCAGTGGGATGTACATGGGCGAGCTGGTGCGCCTCATCCTGGTGAAGATGGCCAAGGAGGGGCTCCTCTTCCAAGGGAAGCTCTCTTCGGATCTGCGCACCACCGGACACTTCGAGACCAGATTTGTCTCCGCTATTGAGAAGTGAGCAGGGGCCGGGTGTCTTTGTGGGGTCCCAACCCACCGCCCTCTAACTGAGGGAAACGCTGGGGCCACAGCAGATTTCCAGACACAGATCTCTTCTGTTCTTCGGTGCGCAGGGAGAAAGAGGGGCTGCAGAAAGCCCACGAGATCCTGACCAAGCTGGGCCTGGAGCCATCCCATGAGGACTGCCTGGCCACCCACCGCATCTGCCAGATCGTCTCCACCCGCTCGGCCAACCTCTGTGGGGCCACGCTGGCCGCCGTGCTGCGCCGCATCAAGGAGAACAAGGGGGTGGACCGGCTGCGCTCCACCGTCGGCGTGGATGGCTCCGTCTACAAGAAGCACCCGCAGTAAGTCCATGAGGCAACGGGGAGCTGGAGGAGGTCTGGCCTCATGATGATGTCCTGTTGGCATCTCCACTGGATCCCATTTGTTGGCCATCTCAGAGGAGGTCTGACCTCACGGTGATGTCCTGTGGGCACCGCCATTGGATCCCAAAGTCCCTGTGAGCCATCTCAGAGTAGTACTGGCCCCAAAGAAGCATCCCGTGGGCACCTCCATTAGACCCCATTTGTTGGCCGTCACAGAGGAGGTCTGACCTCATGGTGGGTCCCATGGGCACCTCCACTGGCTCCCATCTTCTGTTGTCCATCTCAGAGGACATCTGGCCTTGTGGTGACCCATGGGCAGCTCCATTGGATCCCAAAGCCCACATGGGCCATCTCAGAGTCTGACATGACCCCTGGCGGCACACTCAGGCCTTCTTCTTCCTCCTCCTCCTCCTCCTCTTCCATAGCTTTGCCCGACGCCTCCATAAGACAGTGAGGAAGCTGCTGCCCGACTGCGAGATCCGATTCGTGAGGTCGGAAGATGGCAGCGGCAAAGGGGCGGCCATGGTGACGGCGGTGGCCTACCGGCTGGCGGCCCAACACAAGGCCCGGCAGAAGATCCTGGAGGCGCTGAAGCTGAGCCACGAGCAGCTCCTGGAGGTGAAGCGGAGGATGAGGGTTGAGATGGAGAGGGGGTTGGGCAAGGAGACGCACGCGGAGGCCACGGTGAAGATGCTGCCCACGTACGTGTGCTCAACTCCAGACGGGACAGGTGAGGATACCTTCATGTCCCGCGTACAGCAAAGAGCTCCCAGTGTCCGTGCCATGGAGGGACTGTTGTTCCCCTCAATGTCGAGTGGTGCTGTGGTTCCAAAGCTCTGGGATGACAATGCCGAGCCCTTGCGATATCCCGTGCCCAAAACAGCACCCTTGGCTGGGAAATGTCACCTCCCTGTTCCCAGCCATGGTTTATCTGCGCCGTGCTCATGCTACTCCTCATTGGGCTCTCTCTCCTCACAACCCTCTCCTGGCGTTTAGAAAAAGGAGATTTCCTCGCCCTGGATCTTGGGGGGACAAACTTCCGCGTGCTGCTGGTGAGGGTGCGGAACGGGATGCGGCGCGGCGTGGAGATGCACAACAAGATCTACTCCATCCCGCTGGAGGTGATGCAGGGGACGGGTGAGGAGGTGAGTCCACCCACTGTTCCATCCCACACACCCGAGGGCAGATGAGCGTCAGCCCCACTTCCTCACAAGGGAAATAACACAGGTTGAGCTCTGAGCATCACTGATGGCTTCGGGGGGTTGGTGGGGTTGGGGCCAGGGGGCTCTGGGACACCCCAAGGAGGGTGGACAAGGGAGGACAGCATCCCACGGGTGGGAGTGCCGCCTGCTGGGATGCAGGGGAGCCTGCGGTGCATGGCATAGGTGGTGACTGTGCCCTCCTGCCCTGGCTCTGCACATCCAGCTCTTCGACCACATCGTCCACTGCATCTCTGACTTCTTGGAGTACATGGGGATGAAGGGAGTGTCGCTCCCGCTGGGCTTCACCTTCTCCTTCCCATGCAGGCAGACCAACCTGGATGAGGTGAGCCCAGTGCCGGCAGGATCCTGAGTGTGTCCCCGAGACCTGGGGGCTGTGGGGTGCTCCCATCCCGCCCTGCTCACCCCAACCCTGTTTTTCCCCTCCAGGGGATTCTCCTCAAGTGGACGAAGGGTTTTAAAGCCACGGGCTGCGAAGGGGAGGACGTGGTGAGCCTGCTGAAGGAGGCGATCCACCGCAGAGAGGTGAGCGGGGCAGCTCT
Organism: Bambusicola thoracicus; assembly: GCA_002909625.1. Lineage (NCBI taxonomy): Eukaryota > Metazoa > Chordata > Aves > Galliformes > Phasianidae > Bambusicola > Bambusicola thoracicus. Next base: position 7,105 of record PPHD01029948.1, read on the forward strand.
GCGGTGGCATTAATTGCGCTGGGAATGAATGGGCTGAGCGTTGGGATGCCAACCACCGCCCTTAGTCATCACATTAAGGGTGGATTTCCAGAGCCTGGAGCTAGGAGCTGAGCAGCGCTGCCCTCCGCCCATCCCACCCCCGTAGGCTGCCCCATCATCCCTACTTGGGAAACCACCCAACCCAACCTTTCCCTTCCAGGAGTTTGACCTGGATGTGGTGGCAGTGGTGAACGACACGGTGGGCACCATGATGACCTGTGGCTACGAAGACCCCTACTGCGAAGTCGGGCTGATAGTTGGTGAGAGCTGCACCTTTCCCTGCCCCGCATAGGGATACCCTCCCCCTGAGCCCCACTGAGACCCTCCCCCCTGCAGGCACTGGCAGCAACGCCTGCTACATGGAGGAGATGCGGAACGTGGAGCTGGTGGAGGGCGACGAGGGCCGCATGTGTGTCAACATGGAGTGGGGTGCGTTTGGGGACAACGGCTGCTTGGATGACATCCAGACCGAGTTCGATTTGGCCGTGGATGAGCTGTCCCTCAACCCTGGGAAGCAGAGGTGCGCGGTGGTGATGCTGAGGTTGCGAGGAGCAGTCCCTCCCCTGCAGAACCCCGATGGTGCTGGACCATACAGACGGTGCTGGGTGCCACGGGGTGGGCAGGGCTGTCCCCTCTGGCCTCGGGTGCCAACGCTCAGCCCCGTTGTCCCCACTCCAGGTTTGAGAAGATGATCAGCGGGATGTACCTGGGGGAGATCGTCCGCAACATCCTGATGGACTTCACCAAGCGAGGGCTGCTCTTCCGCGGCCGCATCTCCGAGCGCCTGAAGACCAGGGGGATCTTCGAGACAAAGTTCCTGTCCCAGATAGAAAGGTGAGGACGTGAGGGTGGCCGTCCTGCTGTGTTTTTGGGGGGGGGTCCCCGGGTCCTCCGCTCAGAGCTCGGGCGATACGGTGCAAGGAATGGAGTGCACGCCACCCTGAGTATCCCTCCAGTTGGGGTTATCCAAACCACGACTCCATGGGTGCCATAGGACACGTGGATCTGGGGGTAAACCTCCTAACTGCTGTGCTCCCCACCCCGCAGCGACTGCCTGGCCCTGCTGCAGGTGCGCTCCATCCTCCAGCACCTGGGCTTGGAGAGCACGTGTGATGACAGCATCATCGTCAAGGAGGTGTGCACCGTGGTGGCCCGGCGTGCCGCGCAGCTCTGCGGGGCCGGAATGGCCGCCGTGGTGGATAAGATCCGCGAGAACCGCGGGCTGGAGTTCCTCAAGGTGACGGTCGGCGTGGATGGGACGCTCTACAAACTGCACCCACAGTGAGTGCCCGGATGGGGGGCGTGGGGAGGTGGTCTGTGGATTGATGGGGGGGGCTCAGCTGGGGGTTCTGCCTACCAGGAGGGTCTGTGGTGAAGCTCCGTCCCTTCCAGTGGAGCCCACACAGAGCCAAGGGTGCAGGGATGAGCGTGCGCTGGGCTCAGGGCTCCATGGTGGGGCATACGAAAGGCATAGGGCTCCATGGTGAAGCTTGCATAGGGCTCAGGGCTCTGTAGTGGAGCGTGCATTGGACTCAGGGCTCTGTGGCAGATCATACAAAGGACTCATGGCTCCATAGTGAAGTGTGCATTGGATTCAGGGCTCTGTGGTGGAGTGCACAAAGGGCTCAGGGCGCCATAGTGGAGCATACAGAAGGCTCAGGGCTCCATGGTGAAGCATACATAGGGCTCAGGGCTCCATAATGGATCATGCATCGGGCTCAGGGCTCCATGGTGGGGCTGTACAGAGTCCAGTGGTGCGCAGGTTGGGTGCTGGCTGTGAATTGGGGCTGGAAGGCAGAACATGGGCTGTCTGTGCCCGGCTCCCAGCACTCCCACATTGTACGTTGGTGTGGGATGGCGTTGGTGTGGGACGGCGTTGGTATGGGATGGTGTTGGTATGGGATGGCGTTGGTGTGGGATGGCGTTGGTATGGGATGGCGTTGGTATGGGACAGCGTTGGTGTGGGATGGCATTGGCTGCATCCCAGGACGGTTCTGATGGGTTCCTCCTCCTCCTCCTCCTCCCGCAGCTTCTCGGCCATCATGCAGGACACGGTGAGGCAGCTGTCCCCGTGCTGCGAGGTGACGTTCCTGCAGTCGGAGGATGGCAGCGGTAAAGGCGCGGCGCTGATCACGGCCGTGGCGTGCCGGATCCGTGAGGCCGGGCAGCGGTAGGAGCAGCACAGAGCTCAGCTCTGCGCCCGACGGACGATTCCTTCCCCGCTCCCTCCCTCCGTACACACACACACACACACACACACACACACACACGGGGCCCTCCCCCCTTCGCTCTCCTGGTGGGACACAAAGGCTGCGTCCCACCCAACCCTGAAGCACTCACGCGTCCCCCGATGGCACGAAGGATCCGCGTTGGAGCAGAGCCCTCTGATGCCACATCCTGCCCCATAGGGCTGTCCTTTCCCCGGACTCCTCCGGTTGTTTCCCCCCCCCATCAGGCTGCATCGCATGCACAGGTGGGGAAGGGGGTCCTATTGCATCTCCCACCCCAGCAGTGCCCGGCGTTGCGTTCCTGCATCACCTCACCACGTCCTTTAGCGGTGGCACCGAATCTTCCCTTTCTCTTTGTTGTTTCCTTCCTTAATTTAACGTTTCCTTGGGGTCAGACTGGAGAACCCGACGTTGTGGGGCGGGGTGGGGGCACTTTGGTTGTCCCCCCAAGGGATATATTGGGTGGGAGGGGGATGCACCGCAGCTGCGCTCACGGAGGATGGAGCTCTCAGGGGACTCCTTTGCGTCGGTGCTGCGCTCTCGGGGTCGAAATGAAGAAGGGAAGCTGAAGTCGCAGCTGTCGATATGAAGGGAAGGACGGACGGAGCAGGGGGGGCACTCAGAGCTCAGCCCGGCCCCCCCCCGGCGCCATTCGGATCCAAGCCAAAGACGGTGGGGCTGCGAGCAGCGGAGCTGCGCCTGCTGTTCTCCTCTCGTGTTTACACTATTTATTTTTTAGCCGTGATAGATAGAGAGGCTTCCTTATTTTTGTACTTTTCGTACCGGTTTCCCTGGCAGTGTGGTGGTGGTGTTGTACTCCTCGGCTCCCCCGCGCCCCAATAAAAACGTGGAACCGACTGAGCTCCGTTTCCGGGCTGCGCTGAACCCGTGGCACAACGGGGGTTGATGGACAGCATTCCTCTTGACCCCATTTATGGGCACCGTGCTGCACGTTCCGCCTGGCCCCACGCTCCCATCCTCATTACCACATCCAAGCAGGGTGTTTTCTTTTTATTGGCTTTTTTTTTAAAACTTTTTTTTGACAACATTAAAAAAAGAGGCTTTGAGAGGGCAGCTTTCCCCTCTCGGAATGC
>PPHD01029951.1:0-10464 GCA_002909625.1 Bambusicola thoracicus
GTGTAACTGAGCAGAAGTATGGCTTATGGCAATGCAGGCTGTATGGGGATGACAGGATTCTGGGCTGTTGTTCACGAATCTATGTTCGTGTCCCAGCCAAGTCACAGCAACTAGCCAGGATGAGACCTGAATGCCCATTAATTTCCTTCCTTTTTCCCCAGTGACCTTATTTCTGGGAAAGGAAACACACTCCAAACAAATCCCTGGGTCACTGGGGAATCAGTAGCCTTGGCCGTACCATCGTCTATGTTTGCCATACATTTTAGCCGTAGCCTTCCCCACAGCAGCATTATCTGCTAGTTTGCTTTAATCATGTGAAAAAAGACACTGGGCATTTAATATGGTTTAATCTAATCTTGCTCTATCTTAGGTGTTTATATAGGTACATGTCAATAGCCATTGCATGAGCCAGAGGGCTGTCCCTACGTATGTCCATGTTGCCATCCTGGCCTTAATAGAAACTGCTGTTTCGTTTTTGTATGCTGTTCTGATGCAGTTCTTGTTAAGTTCTTTGTTTCTGATAGCTAGAAAGATATATCCCTTCCTGTTAAGTGGTCAGTTTACTCCCATCAGCATAATAGTGCATTTAAATTAATGCCTTGCTATGCAAGAGACATATGTTGGAGAGCAGACTGTATCTTGTCATAACGTTGACTGTTGAGATTTGAGAATGAAATAGCAGTCCTCGTGATGGCCTTCAGGGTAAAGAGGAGCACATCTGGTAGACAGCTCATGGACCAATATGTCAAACAGGAAGCAGACAGGCACTCAGCGCTAGCTACTCAGATTTCGTGTCATCACTACATGAAGTTTCTGTGCATGCATAGGATTGGGTTAGATCATCAGTTTGTACAGACTAGAGGTGCACTGATTTCTTACGTTAATCTTTAAATAGAGACATTTTCTACTTGATAGACATGTCTTAAGTCTGATTTACCTGTGGCGTTCATGCTGCCATGGCTGATAAAATTGAATTGTATAATCAACGGAATGGACAGGCCATATTAGATGCTTATGGCAATACCTTCCAAAGTCATCTGGACCAGAATAACTGCATAGGTGGTGAAAGAACTGTAGGTACTTCTAACTACATTGATTTCTAAGACTAAGCTATGTCTCAGCCCATAAGATGTTTGAGCACCATAAGATTGTTTGAGCATCCTCACGAGTAAGCTGTGTTGGTAAAAGGGGTCGGTAGGCCCAGCCACCTGTCATTGCCTTTTCCCAGGAATTAATGCCCTCTTCCAATCTGTTTACAGAGATGCTTGTGTGAGTGCCCCTTAACCCACTTCAATCAAACTGGGTTAGCAAAAACCTTCCACTTAATCCATTTAAGCTAAGTCTGGCTCAGGTTGACCAAAAGTAGGTTAGGGGGTGCCCACACGAGCCTCTGCAGGCAGAGCTGAAGAGGTGGTGATTTCCACAGGAAGAAATAGGATGAGCTGAGCCATGGAAGTGGATCTGAATCAGCAGCTTCTTCTATCCCCTCAGCTGTGGCGGAAGAGGATGGAGCGGGGCCTGCTCCACACACAGGGCTGCGCTGGGCCGCTCGGCTGGCAGCACGACATCTGAAGCTGCAGTAGCACAGCTGTTATCCCATACACCCATTCTCATCATCACGACAGTAAAAAAAAGGCTTTGTGAAGACCAGCTGTTGCCTAGAGTGCACAGCAAAGCCTCTGCAAGCTCCTGCACTTCCACTGAGTGTTGGTTCTTGGTCGAGAGTTGGTGCAGGTGGAGCTCACAATTGAGTTTGACAGAGTGTCAAAGTGGATGCTCAGTATTGGCATTGCCAGTTCCTAAAACAACCACATGCATGCACACTGCTCCTCTGATGCCTACAGTATGGCAGCTTCCTATAAAATATATCTGATACAGAGCTTGTGTAGCTGTCAGGCTTGCAGGCCCACATAGAGCATATGCAAAAGCTGGGATCTGTGCTGGAAGTGCTTCCGTACTTCCAACATATGGTGTTGCTGTTACGATCCCTGTCAAGGAAATAGCAAGCATTTACCTGGCCCATCGACCGGCTTTAGTCTGCAGGGAAATTTTAACTTTAACTCTCTAAGTCTAGCATTTTCATAACATTTGGAGATGTTAAAAATAGGAAAGGGGAGTTCGGTAGGGTATAGGTGTGGGAGCAGGGAGACCGTTGTATAAATGATACGTCAGGGCTGTGACTTTGTACCAAAGGGCTCATTCCTAACAAGATTTGAAGTGTGTCCTGACCACTGCATCCTTGATAAAGTATTTTCCTCTCTACGTTAGCAACTCTTTTTTTTTTTTATTATTATTGTTATCACACAAATCAAGTCAAAATCCAAGTGATCTACTTTAGGAATGAATTAGAAAGCACCTGGTTCTTTCATGAGGCAGAATTTTAGGGGTTGCGCAGGTATCAGAAACGTGTATGAAAAGATTGTGAGTGAATGAGGAAATACCTACTGCTCTCTTCGTTTTAGGGTGGAGAGGAAGATAAGAGGCCTGCAGGAAACTCACAACCTGGTGCTGATGCTCCCTCCCCGTCTCCCAGCCTGCTACCTCCTGTTGGATGGCAGGGATGGGAGCTGGGAATGGTAGCTGCATGTTCTCTGAGGAATCTCTATACCAGATCTCTCTTTATCAGGATTCAGCCAATCTGTGTCCCCTTTATGCGGCACAAAGAGATGAGGCAAGGCAGCGCATCTGCTCATACATATTTCAAGTCCTTTATTCTTTTTTTTTTTTCACAGGCCTGTTTTCATTTTTCTTCTAAAACAGTTAGAGTAAATCTCAGTGCCCTAAAGCAAACTCCTCTTCTATACAGTTTACTCTTGTTGACTTAAAAACAAGAATCATGAGGAAGATTTGCCAGTGTAGCATTTGCCATGCAAAATTTACATGCAGCTGCTTTGAACTAAATTCCCGGCAGAAGTGAGAGGATTTTGAGGCTTCCAGATCTTAGCAGGCTGGTGCTTTTTGCAGACAGAAATCTGTATGATATATACTTCTCCAGAGATCCCTCCCTGCCAGCTAGGACTGTGCTATCCTGCTCCAATCCCACTGAGACATATTATCGGCTTATGGGAGGGGATGCTTCTGGACCAAGAAAGTTAATTAGCTTTGCTTGGGAATGCCTTCTACTGAAATAACTATTTTCTTGAGGGGAGGAAAATCCTTATCTTTAGAGCTGAAAACAGCAAAAACATGCAAATCTGTGCAAATCTTGATGCCTGTTTCTCTTCTGTGGGGCAGCACTCTGCTCACAGGCAGAGCAAATTTTCCAGCAGTTCTGCAGTGGTTGTAGATTGAATCATAAATCTAGTCTTACAGATGGAGGATATGCCCAGGAGTGTTTGAAGGCCGTTTTCAAATCAGGTGTTGATGATTTCAGGTAAGATAGTCCTACCTGCCTGAATCCACCCTCACAGTAGCTGAGAATCTGTTGACACTGATAGTGGTTTTTTTGGTAACGAAACCATGATCTAATCCAGGATCAGTGGTAAACAGGTGGTTAGCTGTTTAGACATGTAAGGTAGCTAAGGCAATCAAGGTAGTATAGTCCACTGACTTTTCCAGCACTGGCACCGCGGTCTCTTCACTCTTAAGTGGCAATGCTCACTTCAGTGTGTGGAAGCTGTTCTCCTTAGGACCGAGATCAATTAAGTGTCCCATAAATCTTATTATGTATTCCATTCATTCCTCGGAGAAGTATCATGAGGGTTAATTATTTCTCTGCTCTGACTCAGACAGTGATTTTGTGCCAGAGGATTCTGGCAGTAAGTATAATCCTAGTGATACCCTCTGTGAGGAAACCATTGTTAACGATGTTGATGAGGAAGCGCTAATGGAAGCTGAACCAGAGCCTGATATAGAAATCGAGAGACCTAAGGCAAACAAAGGGAAGAGGTTGGAAACCTTGCTGTTTGCTGCCTTCCGTAGCAGGTCTTGTGAAAAATAGCTCATTGTCTCCCCTTTCCCTCCCCACCCAAGCGCAGACTGCAGAATGCCTCTCCTGAGGCTGAGCTGTGCTGGAGGGAGGGAGATGTGCTGCATCGTTCCCTTAGGAAGCTGTTTCAGGGAGCAGGTTTCACACAGACCAAGTGTCTCTTCAGCAAAGCTGGGCTGTCAGGTGGGGGCTGAGTCCCCTGTCCTGCCCACATTCCGGAGCGAGGCATGGCCAGTCAGCACTGTGAATTGTAAATACATTAGCCATGTTACTCCGTTAAGGACTAGTGCTGTGGAACGAGAGGTTTTATGAATAAAGCATGTGTTCGGCTCTGTTCTTCTCTATTAGTATTTTGCAAACGTGTGATGAGAGACCAGCGATGTCTGCCTGCTGACAGCTGTGCCATGAGGGGCAAAAGGGCTCTCTGTGCGAGTAAGCAGAGGTAGGTACAGCCTAGCCTGTAAAATTTCCATTGTCCCAAAGAGATTATTTTGCTCTCCTACCCTCCTGTGGTTTCTGAGGCCCAGTTTAAATGCATACAATGACATAGCGTAGATAGCTATTTTCCATACATGGCGTTGGTTGTTCAGCAGTAATCATTCATTGCTTTAACGCAGTACTGGAAGGGATTCTCTTCTACACTCTAAAAGAGAAGTGGGCAGGATTATCTTGGGTCACATCCTTCTTCTATTAGTCAAATGGTGAAACCAGACATCTGAGTTGTTTCAGTCTGTGACCTTACCCCGTGCTTCCTGACAGATCTCACAGCTTTTCTGTTGTCTCTAGTTTATATGCAGGATTTTTCAGTCCCTCTGGCACTCTGCATTCCTTCTTGAGCTTTTCCTAGCATCTTGGGCCTGTGGGAGATCACAGCCTTGCCTCAGTTCCTATGTGTCTGCATAGCTAACCACTTCACTAATTCAATGCCTGTCTCTGGACCCCCACCTTAGAGGTATTCGTGGCCTTCTCCAGTGTTTCTTGATGCTATTCAACATATCCAATAGCCTTTCAACTTGCATTCCTCTTGGGTGCCTCCAGAAACAGAACAGTAGTCTCTAATGTTTCTGGACACTGTGGCCCTTTATAACAACCAGCAGTTTACACATTGGTCATTCAACTCACAATCTGTTTCGCTGTTTCTGGCATCTTACGGTTGCTCTCTCATTCTCTAACATGCTTAACCTTCTTTAGGCTCAGCAGCTGCTCTCAGAAGGTTCCTAAGGCTGGGGAGCTTTTCAGATTCTCCCTCATGCACTCCAGCAATGAATGTCATTAGCTCAGGTTTTTCTTTCTTTCCCATTTCACGATATAATACGTTTGTTCCTTGGCATGTTTCTAAGTACTTCTGCATTTTCCCTTAACATTCCACGATCTCCTGCAGAACGTGTTACTCCCCATTAAATATGGACGCCCTGTGACTTTATTATTTCAAACATCCTTGTAAGCTATACCCTGCAGTTGTAGCCTGTCTTCACCAGACTGCATTCAGCAACACTCCCTTGTTACTGAATTCCCCAGACAGCTGACTGCCTTCTGTCCCCAGTAGTTCTCAGCCTTCTCTGTTTTTTATCATCATCCTAGGGCCCAGTGCTTGCATTTGGTAACACTGCAAGGCTTTCTCATACAGCTCTGTCATGGTAACATCTCCTCTGGTTTGCTGTATCACCACAAGACCTTTCTCGACGTACGTCCCTTGTTCAACATCCCTGATGTCCTGCAGCACTACACAGCCTTTGCCTACATCCTCAGCAACTTTCATTGTTCTCTGATGTCCCCTGGCTGCTAGCTGGCTCTATTTGATTTTCCCCAGCTGAACCACAGCTCTCTCAAGATATCCCTCTCTGTATCATCTATGATCTTCACAGGCACCTCTGGCTCACTAATGGTTATTTCCACATTTATATAAAGTTTGACTCAGGACATTTTCACTCATCTGGAAATGCTAACAGTCATGCAGATGAAAAGGACTCCCTTGTAAAGCAGCAGTTCAAGCATTTGCTTTGTTTTTTTAGCAACATTTTTTTTTTTTTTTTTTTTTTATTTTTTTTTTTTTTTTAAGAAAGCCCACAGCTGTGTCAGGGAATTCTGACAGCAGGACACTGTTACAGCATTTCCAGAAATGTGCATTGTCAGTCTGGGTCTCTTCCATAAGCAACTAAGCAAGGTGCCTTAGGTACTGTATCACAGTGAGCTTATTCGGTGTGTAAGGATCCTGTAAAGAGTAAGACTGGCAGAACTGCTGAAAATTTGACCCATGATTGCAGTGCCTTTGCTTCTCTTTAATAAGATGGGTATAATTGTCCGATGCAAATCAATCAAGTCATATTTTTACAATACTTGAAATATTTGGATGATGGGTACTATAGAAATGTAGACTTTTGCTGTTCTTCTGTTAGACATCTCTACTCATAATAACCAATAAGAGAATCCTGAGTTGGCCCTGATAAGGCAATTTTTACAAAACCTATTTGATGCTCAACGTTTCCAAACAAGGAGAAAGAATCATTCTGAACTCGATAAAGCTGTGGAATTGGCTTCACTCTGAATATCACCCCTCTTGAAAATATCTGAGCATGAAATACTAATTGCCTTTCTTATTAGCTATTCGTGTAGTAGCATCACCATCGCTGTACTCATCTCTCTTGGTGTAATGTAAGCTAACTGCATCCGTTCTATGTGGATGTCATTACAAAGTGAATTTTTCTTCATAAACATTTGAGCTCTCCATCATGTTTCTGTATTTTGACCCTCTCCTCATCCCCAGTGCTTTGATTCCAGTAAGAATCCTAAAGTGAGTTTGTTCTTGCAGTTTGTCATGTGCAAACATGCGCTCTCATTCCTGGTTTCCACTTATAACGATTACAAAAAGAATCCACGTGCCGTAAACCTCGTGGAGTTGCGTTACAGTTTTACTTAGTCCCTTAGTCAACCCTGCTTTTAGTTATTCCCACCATCAAGTGCCATGTTTAACTATGTAAGGGTATGTTCTTGTGGGCTTACTTTATTTCTTTTGCTGCTTAAGTTCTAAAGCAGTCGACAGTACTTTAAATATGGATTTATTACTACTTGTGTACCAGCGAACTTTAAGGAAGGAGAATGTTACTGGGAACAGTGGGGTCATTTTCTTTTTGCACGAAAGCTCTGTTTAGCAGAAGGGGAAGAAACTGAACCTGGTGCCAGCTATTTCTGCACTAGCCAAGTCCCGTCATCAAAGCTGCACAGGAACTGCACTACCTTAACTCTGCAGTAGGGTAAAATCTGCTTAAGATTGCAGATGTGTGCTTCCATAGACCTCTGGTCCATCCCTTCCCTTTCTCCCCTCCCCTCAGCCCTTTCTGGGACAAGGGCAGAAGCCATCCCCACCAGGTGGATGCCATCAGGTGAGGTCTGTGATGGTCACTCTGTGACCGTTCTGCAGAAGCCAATTCAGCACCTGATCCACATTTAGTCACAGCACAGCTGGGTTTTTTTTTTTTTAATGTGAAAGCTGAGCTGGACGTGGTAGTTTTTAAAACCTGGAAGATTTTGGAGAAAGAGAGAAGCAACAAATGCTGAATATAGCTTCTGTCACTCTTGCATCGGGTGGATGTTTGTTTTTCCATTTTTTCCTGGTAGGAATTTCTCTGGAGTGAAGGATTTCCTTGTGAGTGCCGAGGGGCACGGCTGGCTGCTTTCCAGGTACAGGCTGTCACTGTAGCACAGAGGCTGGAGAATAACCATAGAACAACTTGGGATCGAGTAGACCTCCAGAGATCATTTGCTCCAAACTCCACTCCAACCAGCACCCATTATATAAGACCGCTCTTTGATGATCCACCTAAGATAGATGGCCCGTGGAGAAAACAGAGCCTTTGGGTTTACATTAGAAAAACATGTCTTAAACTTCTCGCGAGCATAAACCTCTCCTGAATCGTTTGTCTTCCCAAGAATTTCCCGTGCGCAGCACTTCTTCCTGAGCAGCTAACCACCTCTGACCGACAGCAGCGGCTCAGATTCCTCCAAGGTGAGGGAGTTGGAATTGATTGTAATGTACTCGCTTGCAGTGCGAATCTGTTTCTTGCCTTGGCAGAACTGCACTGCAGCGAGCAGCTAGATGATCTTGCATAAGTGCTTACAGCCAGTGCTCATGGCCACAGCCTGGAGGAAATGGGCATCACCTAGTAAGCAGAGTTTTTTTTCACTTTCTTCTTTCTATACTCCATATTCTTTCTGTGATTGACCTCAGTTTATGGTTTAGACTTCAGAAAGAAAAATATTTTTTTTCTGTCTTAAATATGACTATTTGAATCCTCTTGCATTGGAAAGTACATTCTGAGCTGCCTATGGTTAAGTACAGAATTGAAGGAGGGTGTTAGCAAGCAGGTTGAGCCACGGCTTATTGCAAAATTAAGGTTTTTATTTGTCTTGCTTCATAATTTGCCTCGTGGTTGAAATAGCAGCATTACCTCTAGCAGTGCTCATTCTGCCTTTAGCCTCTCTATTGATACTGCTAACAATGTGAGCCATCTATTTTTGTGAGCGCCTTGTGACAACCGGCTCAAGTGACATGAGGCACCAAACGCATCTAGGCGAGGCTCAGAATAATAATGTGGAGCAAGAAGTCTCCATGTTCAAATAGCAACCGCAGGTTAATCTGGACCGAGTGTGTGTCCTTCAGCTTCTGGTCTGCGTGACAGCTATTCACTTAAAATAGCATTTCAGTGGGAAAAAAGAGAAAAGGAAGATGTTCCTCATGACAGTACTTTCAGCCAACCTTTGGAAGGCGTTGGTTTACCCTTAACACGAAACATGCACCCTCTCTGAAGGACTCATTTCATCCGTCTTTTGTACCCGTAATATTATGAAGCAGTTTGGAGAAGAAAGTACAGAATGATTTCTCTGAATGCAGCTGAAGTGGAGGAGCGTTAAGGAGAGCTGGGTATAATTACCTGAGCTGGAGCTCAGCCAGCACAGTGCTGATCTGAGGAACAGGAAAGTCCTGACTCTGCACCAGGGATCCAGGCAGATTTGAAAGAAACTGCAATAACACAGGTGGGATTTGAGTATCTGGGAAGGCGTTTGAGAGAGTGAATGAACCCCAACTATAACCTCCCGGGAGCATGACAGGAAACAAAGCTAGATCAAGAACAGAGGAGTATAATGGCAGTATACGTGGCACAGGCTGCCTTATACGCAGTCAGCGCTACCTGATAAAACTGTAAGCATTTAAGAGAACTAAATTCTTGGAGTTCATTTAACCCTCTACCCGATCCGAATGACATGAGCACAGAGGAAAACAAGACAAGTTATCTTTCTTGTGTCCTTAAATAGCGATGAACAAGAACTGAGTCAGAGCTGAAAATTATGGTACGTCTTTAAGGTAACACCAGGTTAATTAGCCATCATAAAAGGACAGCTTGTGGAGGAGGAAGGATTTCTCCCTGCTGGGACACTCCCTGACTGAGGAGACCTGGTCTTAACTGGAAGGATGTTACCTTTACCTCCATATTCCTTAAAGGGCGGTTATCCTACCATTTAACCACAAACTCCAGGCTGCTTCAGCACTGAGCAAGCTTTTCATTTCTCCTTCATTCAAACCAAGCCTTCGCAAATCAGAAAACTGATACAAGCAACAGAAGAATGATAAGGGGTCTGCTTCCAGCTGCGGTTCATTTTAAGGTCCTCCTGTGCTTTTCTTTGTGTTTGCTGGGAGCTAAACGCGTACTCAGGTGGCTGCCATTGATCTGCTTGTTCACAAAGCTTTTCAGTGCTTCTGAACTTTCAGGCATTCTAAATGGTTCATCAGTTTTGTCAAAAAAAAAAAAAAAAAAAAAGTGATTTAAAAAGGAATGCAAATGGAAACATGGAGAGCCGGTGGATGGGAGCAGGGGAAGGTGGTTCGGAAAGCAATGTGAAAAACAAGGAAATGAAATGAGGGCCTGACAGGAAAGTGGGGCATGAAGAAATCCAAGCAGGACAGCAGAAGGGCTTTGAAACTCTGCCTTCTTCTCACTGGCAGGTTTTCTCTTTTCTTACTTTCTCTGAGCTCTTTTTTTCCCCCCTTCAGCTCATTTGTTTTATGCCAAGAGGCTTATTTGTCTTTCCCGGCTTATTGGTGGTGCATCTGGATTTAACCACCCTGATAAATCAGCTCCTCCAAAGACTGAGATCTCAGTATGCAAATGAGGATGGATTTTGAGCTAATTTAAACTGATACACATCTGATGGAGTAACATTCAGCCATGTGGAATTCCAATTGCATAAACAATGAACATTATTCCCCATCAACGTGTCAGAAAAAGCAACTGTCTGCTTCTTCCAAAGAGATTATTTTCCATTTGAAGCACGCACCTATAAATGTCTGCATTACGCAGTTTAGAAAGCTTAGGCCTGGAAAGGTGTGATGCTGACACATAGGCTCCAAGGAGTTGTCTTCTACTGAGCGTATTATTTTTGCAAAGCGGTAAACCTTTCATTATTTTTATCAGCCCGAATGTGTTGTCCAAATTGTGTTTGATTTGCTTTCCAAGTACCATGTGTGCTAACTCTGCTTTAGC
>PPHD01029952.1:0-10464 GCA_002909625.1 Bambusicola thoracicus
GGGGGGGGAGGGAAGTGTCAGATCTGAAAGGGAGGAGTAAAGGGAGGATTGGGAAAGGCAGAGCCAGGAGGGAGCGCGGCAGCAGGCTGAGTGAGAGCCACTTGGGAGGCACTGGCAGGAGAAGGGGAAGGCAGGTAAGGGAATTGCTGCCTGGGGCAGGCGAGGGGCCAGGTGGGGAGGGAGGAGGGGCTGGGGGTGCTCCGGAGTATAGACTCCTTGGGGCCTCTCCAGCATCTCTGCCCCGGGCCTGCTGCTGTCCTAGCCCCATTGTGTTCCCCAAAACTGCTGTCCCAGCCACGTGCTTATGTGCGGAGAGCACTGTTCCCTATTGGGAGGGTTCCCCAGCGCTGCAGGCTAGTGGGGTAGAGAGGCCATGGGATGAGTGGGAGCAGTGGGGCTGTCCCTTCTTTGTTGGCACGGAGGTCTCTTTTCCATCTGTTGGTTTTTTTGGACAGCTCGGTGCCTGCTGCTCTCCCTCTGCTTTCCTCACTCCCCCTCTTGTGCAGTGAGCCCAGCACAAAGTTTGAGGGTTCCCCGGTGCACTGATGGGGTGGTGGGATGGGTCTGTAGGACAGGTCATGAGCTGGTGGCAGTGTGTGGAGCCCTAGGAAAAGCTCAAGTTCCTCACCAAAGTCCTGCAGGGCGAAGGAGCCTGTGCCCGCTCAGTGCCTCAGCTCCCACCATGCCTGCGGGGATGGTTCCTGCCTGGGTGGGCATTGGTACCCCATTGCCTCATACATGTGGTATCCTCCCAGGCTGTCCGCCTCATCCAGAGGCCCTCTGCTATCTGCACATCAATGGGCTCTGGAGTGCTAGGAGGGGGGAGAGTGGAAGAGGCCCTAATCCGGCCCATTCATCCGAGAGGCAGCGCGGGCTTTTGTGGTGCCTCCAGATGCTGGGCCAGGCAGGGGCTGGGGGGAGGTTGGTGCTTTCTTGCTTCATGGAACCTTTGTCTGCCCCATGCACCTGGCTCCTGGGGGAGGTCACAGGGCAGTGCTTTTTGAGCCCATCTTTCTGTCCCTGCGTTTGGCCTGGGAGCTGACACACAGGGTTTCTCCACCACTTGCTTCCTATGTAAAAAGGATGGCTTGTGTTTAGAGGGCAGGAGCCCTGCAGGTGCCTCCAGCTGCATGTGTGGGTGCAGGGATGTTTCCCCCATTGGGCTGGGATGTGGGGGCAAAGCAGATAGCAGATAGCTGCCATGGAGCAGCGTCTCAGAATGGTGAGAGCAGCATACCCAAATCCCCTCTGCTTTCCCCACCCCCTCCAGCCACCCCTAGGCTGTGTGCTCCTTTAAGCTGATGCCCTAGACTGCTTGGGATCTTTCTAGTGTGACACCAAACTTCACCATGGCAGGTAGCTGCGTTCAGCCTGAGGAGAAAGAGAAGGCGTTTGACCTGCTGGGATCTTGGGAGGGGATGAGGGATGCCACTGGAGTTCCCCCATGCCCCTGCTGGCGGGAGGGCTGGGAAGTCAGCCAGTGGGCCGGGCTGGGGCTCCTCACTTATCTCAGCATGGGCTGAGCTCCCTGGCAGCACAGCTTGCCCAGCCCAGCCATGTCCTTCAGTCTGTGCCTCAAGAGCAGTCCTGGCCTCTTCAGGCTCCAGAGGAGGTGGGGGAGGGCTCTGCTCTCCTTCCCAAGGGCAGGCAGTAGGAACCAGTCCAGGACCAAGGGATCATACACACAGAGGGTGCTGAAGGTTGTTGGTGACCCTGCTCTCTGCTTCCCTGTCCTTGCAGGCTCTAGGATGCTGGGGCCAGCCGGACTGGGCCTGCCCACCTGATCCTTGGCGTCTGCTCCTGCTAGCCCATCATGTTGTGCTCCTGGCGTGTCAAGTTGAAGCTGCTGCTCGCTACCATCACCCTCGCCGTCCTCCTCTCCTGGCTCTACCTCTTTGTGGGCAGCCTTGAATGTGAGTGGATCTTTCTCCCTCAGTTCCTGGGAAGGTCCCCAGCACAGAGTGGGCTGGAGAGGCCAAAGCCACGGGCGGGCTGCTGTGTGGCTGTGGATGTACTGATCTTTAGAGCCCTAAGAGGTTTTCCTGGAGACTGCTGGAGCAGAGCTGTGACATCGGGCACGTGGGGTGTCCCAGGACCTCTCTGATCAGTTTGGGGCTCTGCCCCCATCCCCACGCAGTCCCTTCTGGCTTATCGCTGCCCTCTTGCCGTGCCCACATGTCCCACCCCGTGTCCCCACAGATGGCCGCTTTCTCCTGCTGCCGCCGTGCCTGGGTGAGCAGCCGAGTCGGGATGTGGAGCGGGAGGCACTGGCCTCGCAGGTGCGCCGGGTGGAGGAGGAGAACCAGCAGCTCCGCATGCAGCTTGGCCAGGTGCAGGCAGAGGGCAGCGATGGCATTCCCCAGTGGGCGGCCTCTGCCGAGGATGGGCCCCCCCTTGGAGGTGAGAGGAACAACCGCACGGCCTGCCCCAAGCAGCGGATGGTGCACAAGTGTGAGGTGGGTGGCACAGCCAGCAGGGCTGCTCAGAGGGAGCCGGGGCTCGGGGGGATCTGACTGTCCTTTGCAGGAAGAAGCCAGCCTCAAAAAAGCGATGTTTGTCTCTGGGCAGCTCCTGCACGTTGCAATTGTGTGCGCTGGACACAACGCCAGCCGGGATGTGGTCACCCTGGTGAAATCCATCCTCTTCCACAGGTAACAGGGATGTGCTGTGACAGAGGCCTGATGGTTTGGGGTTCCCAAATACGTTATAGGGAAAGTAGTACTGGAGGGGAGAGGCTCTGAGTCCTCTCTCTGCTTCCTGTGTCATTTCTGAGACTTAAAGGGACAAAGGGTAGTTGTATTCCACCCCCAAAAGGTGTGCATTTTATTCGTGTGCTTGATGTCTGTCCCCTGGCGTGGTGGGAGAGATGGGGACCATGTCCGCTTTGTCCTGCCGGTGCTGAGTGCCGCTGCATTGCCCTTGGCAGGAAAAACCCCCTCCACTTTCACTTCATCACGGATTCGGTGGCCCACCAGATCCTCCAGACGCTCTTCCAGTCCTGGATGGTGCCTTCCATCCACGTCAGTTTCTACAACGCCGATGACTTGAAGGCAGGCACTCTCCCCGCTCTGCGTTCTCCTCGCTTTCTGTCCCAGCTGGGTGCTTGGAGGGTCTCAGGGGAGCGGCAGAGAGAGTGGGAGGGAGACTGTTACTGCTTTTTCCTGGTTACACAACCTTGTTATGCCCCTCTGCTGGCCTCCTCTGTATGAGAACGTGGCTCTCCTGCCCAGGCAGGAGGGGCCCACCCATGCCCAGCCCTGAGGCCATATCACCTTGCAGCCAGAGGTGTCATGGATCCCCAACAAGCACTACTCTGGCATCTACGGGCTGATGAAGCTGACGCTCACCAAGGCACTGCCCTCCAACCTCTCCAAGGTCATCGTCTTGGACACTGACATCACCTTTGCTACTGACATTGCTGAGCTCTGGGCTGTCTTCGGGAAGTTCTCTGGTGAGGATGCGGAGCCTTTGGGACCTGCTGGAGCTCTGACAGGGCCTGCTGCCACACCAGCATGGCGGTCCCCATCAGCTTCAGCACTAATGTAGAGGGTTTGTGTGCATCTTCCAAACTTGCGGAGGTGTGGGCCACGTACATGTCCCTCTCTTTCCTCAGAAAAACAGGTGATTGGGCTGGTGGAGAACCAAAGTGACTGGTATTTGGGCAACCTCTGGAAGAACCACAAACCATGGCCAGCACTGGGACGTGGCTTCAACACAGGTGAGTGAGAGCTGCTGCACACTTGATAGAGCACCCACCCGGGGTGCTGTTTGTATGGGGAGGCTGGGGAAGGCTGAGGTGGACATATGGAGCTGCCACAGCGTCCTAAAGATTGCGTGCACAGGAGTGGCACGTCCAAGAGGGTGGAGGCATACAGGCTGCTGTGCTCCCTTGGTGACATAGCATCCTCTTCCCTGGCACCCAGGAGTGATCCTGCTCTTGCTGGACCGCCTGCGTCGCCTGGGCTGGGAGCAGATGTGGCGGCTGACAGCAGAGCGGGAGCTCATGAGCATGCTCTCCACCTCACTGGCTGATCAGGTAAGGCCTCCAGGGTGGCCAGCCCTGCTGTGTTCCCGTAGCACTGCTGTCATATGGGGGCCATACCATCTTCTTTATCCTCCTCTGCACTCACCGTTCTCTCTCCTAGGACATCTTTAATGCAGTGATCAAGCAGAACCCAGCCCTGGTGTACCGGCTCCCATGCTTCTGGAATGTGCAGCTCTCCGATCATACCCGCTCAGAGCTGTGCTACACTGAGGTCTCAGATCTCAAGGTGGGTAGATTTTGTGGCCTTTGAAGCAGATTCTCCTATGAGGAGCCATGTGCTCTTCCTACTAGATGCTTCTGCCATGTAGGAGACGGGGTGCAGGATCTGGAGGCCTTCGGCAGTCAGCAGTGGCGTTTGGGGGCTTTGGGGAGCATTGGGTGTTGCTGACTTCCCCTCCACAGCATCATATATTTGCTCCCAGGTAATCCACTGGAACTCGCCCAAGAAGCTGCGAGTGAAGAACAAGCATGTAGAGTTCTTCCGCAACCTCTACCTGACCTTCCTGGAGTACGATGGGAACCTGCTGCGCAGGGAACTTTTTGGCTGTGCCAGTCTGCCCAGCCCGCCCAGCGACCAGGTGAGGCTGACTGCAGCTCTGCCCCTGGCCCAGGGTGTGGGACAGGCAGAGATGCCAGCAGCTCCCCGTGCTCCCCTCTGCGTCTCCTGCCGTGCCTCACCTTTGCGGTGTTGCAGCTGCAGCAGGCACTTGAGGAGCTGGACGAGGATGATCCCTGCTATGATTTCCGCCGGCAGCACCTCACGCAGCACCGCGTCCACCTGTTCTTCCTGCAGTATGAGTTCTTGGCCCTTCCCAACCCCACTGATGTCACCCTCGTGGCCCAGCTCTCCATGGACAGGTACTCACTGGTGGGGTTGATGGATGGTTGGGTTCCCCCTCCGCTGCCTCTGGGGTGTCTTTACAACTCGGGAGCTACATGGGATCTGTAACGTGGGCTGCTCACCCTCACACCAGAGCACTGCAGCAAGGAGCAGCAAGCAGGTTGTGTTGGGAGCGCTAATTCCCTCCGCTCTCTCCTGAAATGGGCTTGGATGGCATGCAGCTTTCTGACAGCCCATAGTTCTGGGTCTGACCAGGTTCCTCCAAGGTGAGGCTCCCACTCACACAGTGCTCTCTGCTCTGCAGGCTGCAGATGTTGGAGGCCATCTGCAAACACTGGGCTGGCCCCATCAGCCTGGCACTGTACATGTCAGACGCGGAGGCCCAGCAGTTCCTGCGCTACGCCCAGGCCTCAGAGGTGCTGAGCGCCCGCCGCAATGTCGCCTACCACATCGTCTACAAGGAGGGGCAGTTCTACCCCATCAACCTCCTGCGCAACGTAGCCTTGGCCAACACGCAGACGCCGTACGTCTTTCTGACTGACATCGACTTCCTGCCGATGTATGGCCTCTACGATTACCTCAGGTAAGGAGTTTGCAGGACATGCCCCAGACAGCCGTTCTTTACGTGCAGAAATGAGTTGCTCAATCACGTGATTCTGTCCTTGCTTTTACCAGACAGCAGTGGTTCAGGAAGGAGAAGTGGCTTGTGAGGCCTCATAAGCTTCTGTATGGCAGCACTGCGTGGTGTCCAAACACACTAATCCTTTTGTGGAGCTGTGGGTGGGCTGGTGGGACTGATGAAGGGGAATGAGGAACAGCGCTGTAGCCACAGCTCGTGGCCACAGAGCCCTCACACTCTTTCTACTGCTGTAGGAACTCCATCCAGCAGCTGGAGTTGCCTCACAGGAAGGCAGCTCTCATTGTGCCGGCATTTGAGACCCTGCACTACCGCCTGACCTTCCCAAAATCCAAAGCAGAACTGCTCTCCATGCTGGACATGGGCTCCCTCTACACCTTCAGGTAGGCCCTGAAGCTCCCCGCCACCCCAAAGGCTGCCATGCCCAGCAGAAGCCAATCTGGTACCCTTGTGCCTTGAGGCCACGGTGCCACCACTTTTCCTGGTGTCTCACTTCCATCTCTCCTCGCAGGTACCACGTGTGGCCAAAAGGCCATGCCCCGACTGACTATGCCAAGTGGCGAACAGCCACCGTACCGTACCGTGTGGCGTGGCAGCCAGACTTCGAGCCTTACGTTGTAGTGAGGCGAGACTGCCCCAAGTACGACCAGCGGTTCGTGGGCTTCGGCTGGAACAAGGTGTCCCACATCATGGAGCTGGATGCGCAGGTGGGTGCCGGGGCCGTGGCTGGGCAGTGAGGTGTTGGTGCCGGCGTTGATGGTGACGGTTGCCACTCTGTCCCCAGGAGTACGAGCTGCTGGTACTGCCCAATGCCTTCATGATCCACATGCCCCACGCTCCCAGCTTCGACATCTCCAAGTTTCGCCTGAGCGCAGGGTACCGGGGCTGCCTGCAGACACTGCGGGAGGAATTCCACCAGGACCTGTCGCGGAGATACGGGGCTGCTGCACTCAAATACCTCACCGCCGAGAGGAACCTATGACACCTGGGGACAGTGGGGGCAGGGTGCTGGTAGCAGGCGGAGAAGGGAGGGTGCAGGGCCCTCCTCCTGCCCCAGCTCACCTCATAGCCTTGCCCAAGGGGTCTGGCTCACAATGGGATGGCTGTAGATAAGAGGGAGGATGTCAGCTGTGAGATCAGGCAGCGTCTGTGGGTTGAGTTGCTGCGGTGTGGCCCAGGGTTTGTCCGGAGCATTCCTGTGTTACAGGGCCGCTTCCACTGTGCCGGGGGACTGGTCCTCCTGTCCCTTGTTCTAGCAGATTCCCATTCACAGCCTTTGTTAGCTCACCTCAGCCTGGGGCCTGGCCTCAAGAGGCCCTAGAGCTCACTTTTCCCTGCTCTACTCCTCTCTCCAGTCCCAGTTTGCAATCTTCTGCACATCCCTGGAGCCTCGGTGAGTGGGAGATGGCTTTGTGGACCATCCTCTTGCATCATTTGTGGAACAAGGCCTCAGAAGAGGCCTCCTGATGCTCTAGGAGCTGAAGCCAGAGAGTGGAGTCCTGGCTTAAGCCCGGACCGAAGGTGGCTGGTTAGCAGAGTGAAGTTTCCTCCCCATCCACATGGATGCGGTCGCCCCTGGGATGGCCCAGCTCTAAGTGAAAGCAGGCTGGTGCTTGGTGCAATCCTTCTGCCGTTGCGGTGGGTGGGATAGCTTCACAGGGGGTCTGTGCACCTATGGAAGAATTCATGGCAGGGACCCCCAGTGCCTCCTCGACTCCTGGCAGTGCCGGGGCTGCCGCTGACAATCAGGGATGGGACTGACCCCAGGGAGGCTGTAGCTGAGCACTGTGGTCCCTGCAGCGGAAGCGGCGGGGCTGACTCTGCTTTGCAGCTGTCACACACTGGAGCACAGAGGAAGCCTTGCTTTCCTCATGCTATTTAAATTATTTATACTTTCCTCATAAGAATTCGGCGGTTGGGGTGTCATGGGTTTGTGTTGGTTTTGTTGGTTTTTTTTAAGCCTTCCTTGCACCTGGATGATTTTGCTGCTGGCACTGGAGCGGCTCCAGGCCCGGGGCTGCTGCAGCTTATGCTGTTCTCTTCTTAGCATTATTCTGGTCTGCAAGAGCTGTGCAGGTGTGAAGCCTTCCGTCCATGGTGGGAATGGCCAGGAGGAGCTGTACATACAAATCGCATCGCCTGGGAAGGGCACGAAGCGCCTCTTGCTTATTCTCTCTTTTTAATTTAATTTTTAAATTAAAGCTTTTTTATTCTTTTTCATATCCCTGTTAGAACTACCTGGTTATTAATGCTTTCTGCAGTGAGCCTGCATGTGCACCAGCACGGGGGAGCGGGCTGGTAGGAGTAATGCTGGTGTCACTGCACAGTGGGTGAGCGCTGACACGGGCTGGTGGTGGGTACTGCTGTGGGCTGGCAGCCTGCACAGTGCTGCAGCCAAATCGTGGGCTGGTCTGTGGCTTTGTAGCACGGCTGTGTGCTTGCAGAAGCACACGTTTGGGTCCCACTGCCCATGCAGGACTCTCAAGGGCTCTGGCTTCACGGGGCTGGTGGGAGCACAGCCTGGAGTAAGGACTTGGCTCCTGGGCCTGGAACAGGAAGCCCAGCCTCGGCAGGAGGAGATGGGGTGGCAGCAGGCTGGGAGTGAGTTGTTGGCTTTGGGAACAGGCTGGAAGGCCATTGCTCGTCATAGTGCAGCAAAAGGCTTGACTGCATCAGGCTGTCCCCTAGCAGAGAGCATTTGTTTAGTACTGCCAGAGCTTGCTGTTATCGCCAGGCTGAGCAGCAACACAGGCTCAGATCAGATGCAGACAGCACCTTACCTGGCCTGCTCTCTGCTGGGAGCCATGGGAAGGAGCAGCTCTGGCTTTCCGTGCTGGCTCTGTGGTTAGCTCTGCCGTGGGCCCTGTGGGACTGCACTGAGAGCTCTGCCTGCAGCAGGAGTTCCAGGGCCTTGGTTGCCGCAGCCAGCCCTTAGCACAGCAAGTTAGGGTTCCCAGAGCCAATGGGGCTTTGATCTCCGTGTGCCGCAGTGCAGCAGCCAGAGGAAGTCTACGTGGAGGGGCCGGGGTGGTTCTTCCCCAGCAGAGCCCCTGTGTGAGGAGGTGCAGGGCAGAGCCCGGGGTGGGCCTCGGACCCCTCCTGGAGACACAGCTGAGGAGACGAGAGAGTTTGTTGTGCTTTATTTAGTAAAGTGTTAAAATAAATAAATACAAATCGATCAGGTGCTCTGTACCCCCTCCCTTCCCTCTCCCCCAGTTTAATTGGCTAAAATCTAAACACATTTGTACCAAAACTGAAACCAGCAGGGACCTGAGGGCGACAAAGAGCCTGCAGGTCACTATCAGAGCCAGGATCAGAAAAAAAAGAGAGATTTAAAAATCGCCATCCAGCTCCTGGGTGGGTGCTGTCATGCTGTGAGAACAGCCCGGCACTGCTCGGGGTGCTGCACAGGAGGTCTGTGGTCACAGGAGCCGGCCAGGGGGCTGCTCCCAGCCCGGGTGAGTGTGGTGGAAGCAGAGACTGAAGGGCCGCAGAGCAGAAGTGGGGTGGCCCAGCAGGGTTCTGCACCTGGGCGGTGCCCTGAAGCGGTGGCTGAGCTGGCAGCTCGTGGTCCCGGGGCTGAGCCTGGGGTAGAGCAGAGCCCTCAGGTGAAGCCCTGGCTGCAATCACAGCAGTGACTCGGGCAGTTTGCCCGATGGAAGGAGGGCTGATGGGTGAGGCACCGCTCCCGGCTCTGGAGGCAGCCACTGCTTTGATACCAGCGGTAATTAAAGGAAAGAACTACACGAGACTATGATTAGAAGTTGCACATCATCGTAGAACAAGCAGAAACACGCAGCCTGCTGCTGCTACCACCCCTATTCAGCACCTGCAGCCCCAGAGAAGCGATGCTTGGCATGGCCATCAGCTGCTGCACAGCAGGGAAAACGAGGCATGGAGGAGCCCTATCCTTCTTGTAAGTAAATGCTCCCCTTCTTCTCTCTTGGTGTGCGCTCATTTATGGTGGCACAGCCCCTTCCTCCCAGCACTGAGGGCCCAAACCCGAGGCTGTCCGCTGGGGCGGGACCTGCCAATGTGGTGTTTTATTCCCCAGTGGCACCTGGAAGGGTTCTCCCAAAGCTTGGGCAACACCATTTCTATCCCAGTGACAGAAGGGAGAAGGCAGGCAACACAAGGGTGGGGTTCTGCGTGTCCTGGTGTAGGTTCAGGAACAAGATAATAAAGATGCAAACTGCCACAGCCCGAGAGCTCACGCTGCTCTCTGCTGCCGCCTTTCGCTGCCATCTCTCTCAAGGCCAGAGCTTATGAAGCTTCTGAGCTGCCTAGGAGCTCCTGTCACTGAGTAAAGAGGTCCTTTAGTCCTCCTTCCTCCTTATGGGTGGGTTGGACTGAGTTTATACGGTATTTGACATGTGCTTGGGTATGACAGTGAAGAACAGCACCCCCTGTTCTCCTGCCACCTGCCTGCAAGCAGCTCTCTGGGCTCAGCCCCTGCAGTTACCTTACAGCTGGTACGTGTCCGTGTCTCACCACACTGCTGGACCGCCCCTCCACAGGGGTATATAAGGAAACTGGGTGCAGAATGGCAGCAGAAGCAGAGCTGAGGTGGTTTGGTGCCTGTTTCCTTCTCCATCTGCAGCCTAAAAACTCTTCTCCCGCTGCACTTTGTCTTAGAGTACAGATCAACCACAAACCAAGGTAGGACAAAGAGCTCTTCTGTCCCAGCCCTCCCACTGAACTCACAAACCTTGTAGCTGCAGGGACCCCTGTCCCTCCTCTTTCATTCCTGGATCTTTCCTGCCTTCACCTTCCCTGCTTCACACATGTTCCCATGTCTTCTCTCTGCTCTCCCTTACCCCCTGTACCCTTCCTCTCAGCTCCTCCTGCCTCCTCTCGTCCTTCCCTCTGTCTCCAGACCCATTCTCTGATCCCTGCGGCACCCACCATTGGCACAGGGTGAGGAGAGGTCCAAGAGACCCC
>PPHD01029953.1:0-10464 GCA_002909625.1 Bambusicola thoracicus
TGAATGAGGAGTACTGCAGCCGCAGACGGGCAGTGCAGACTCCAGGTCTTTGGGCAGATGGAACTTCCTATTTAAAGCATTACAGATAAAAGATGAAAAGAGGAAGGGCGGTCTGTGTAACAAAATTAACTCCTACTTACAAAAAGAGAGAAACTGCCCATTGGAGAGTGTAATTTTTCTGACAACAAACAGCAGCACAATGCCACTGCAAAGCACACAGAGAATGGAAAAGAGATGCAATGCGGGGTGTTTAACAAAAGAAGGAATCAAAATCTGCAATGTAAAAAAGTTGCACTGAAAGAGAAGTTTTTGCCCTAACAACAAACGCTGCCCCATTTATATTCTCTTATAACTTCAGAGGAGTATCTGTTTCTGCCTTTAACTGGACCTTAGCATTTTGTTCTTTCCACAGTAACTTATGGAACACAACCCTTTTGCTTCAACCAGCTTTAATTTTTCAGCTTGACTACAAGCCAGTGCTGAAGAGCACAGAATTCACTCTCGTGGCAAGAAGCAACGCTCAGCTGTGCAAAGGCTGCACCTCCACTGCTGCCACCAGTAAGAGGGTCACGATGCTCACAAGGAGCAGTCTGTTTTAGCAAGAAGGCCGGGCAGCTGTTGCTGTGAAGTTTAGACAACTGCAAACAGAAGTGGAAAAGGAATGCAAATACTTGCTTAAAATAGAAAACTTTTTTGGTTTACTTCTTTGGTACACATACAAATTCAATGTTATATCACCTTTGGCTACTTTTTTTTTTTTTCCTTCTTGCACCGTTCCATTTCTAAACTGAAGCAATAAGTGCTTCCCATTTCTCTGTTTCCCTAATGACCAAAGACTATTGGATTTGCAACAGAACAGATTTCTATTAAATGCTCACCACTCTTCCTGTGCGGATAGAAACACATTTACAGCCTTATTAACATTCATATTGTCTAAAAAAAACCATCTCAAACTCAAAATTGATTTGAAGCTGAAAGAAGCCTGGGCTATTATTTGCAATCAACACCACTTTACCATCGTCTGATATATTGACTTTTCACAAGTCTGGAAAACTGAAGTCCTTCCATAAGCTATAGTCCTCCATCAGGAATGGCACTTAAGCCACATGAATGCCATAAAAGTCCCAGCCTTATAATCCTAAACATTTTTCCCTGCAATCTGTTATATAATAATATTTCAAAGAATACTGCTCAAGGATTCAAATCTTTTTTTTTCAATTTTGATATTGAAAAAAATTTGTTTTGAAATACTTTATACTGCTCTAAAAAGGCTTAACCATAAGAACTGAGGACTACCATATGGCAGCTATCTGAACAAATACTTCACCTTAACAGTGCAAATAACTCAACTGAAGTAAACAGAATTATTCCTACAAATACTGATAAGCAGTCATCAAAGCCTTTATTTTCAGTATGTTGTATCCAGACTAAATCATTGCAAAACTCAGTAGAGGCAGTCAGCTTGTACTGGGCTTTGAGTTCCAGCCCTTCTCCCAAGCAGTAATGATTGAATTACGAATTTGCTACAGCAAGATTTCTATATGCTTCTTCATGTAACTGGTCCAATCCAAGTCAAAATAACTGCTCTATATTATTAACTATTAAGTAAACAATTATCTCACCTGACTAGTTTTTAATTACTTTCAGACAGTATTTTTCCTCTCCTTTTTTTTTCTTTAAAATCAACAACAAAACAACTCCCCCACTGTTTGCTATACTTTGCCTTACTCCTAGCACTCATCCACTGCACAAAGACCACTCCCATAACCAGCAAGTTGTGTGGGTTACTGTTCTCTTCTCCATTCAACTTATCCCACTTCATGGTATGTCTAATGTTCTCAGCTCTGATAAGGCCATTACTTTGCATTTAAAAAGTCATTTTCCCTCCAGGAAATAAGAAATCTCATTATGGCATGTGCCAGCACTCCATTCAGAGAACCTTGATTTGCTGTGTGCTCCAACACATAGAACCAATCCAGCTCAGCCTGCTACCTGCTCCCCAGGAAACTTCTGGCTTAAAAATGCAGAGATGCCTTAGAAGTACTATGGAGAGTTAGTTTTGATATCTGTTCCTTGGGTCATCATACACTGAGCAGTTTAATCAGGGATCACCATTCCACTGGAAAACATTTAGCACAAAGCCAAAACCTCAGGCCTTTCACGGAAGCATCGCTTCTCAGTCAAATGAGCAGACCAGGTAACACGGGAAGGTGCGGATTTTCATCTTCTTAGATATCCCATCATAACTGCATCACGAAGGACAAAAGGATTTACTGTATAGTGAGTTCAGGGAGAACCACCACAAATACCCCGGGGAAAGAGGGGGGAATTGTAGCAGGGAGATCTTTGCACAGGTGACCTTCTGTGCGCACCGGCGGGGTTACCGAGATTGGTCTGCGTGACATCTGGAGGTGAGCTTCTGAAAGAGGAAACAGACATCCTCCAGACAACCTCCCGCTGCACAGCAGACAGTACTCACAACAGATACTGCTGGGAGCAGCTCCTCCACACCAGAACTCCCATTCCCCTGACCTGTAGCTTCAGTATTTAGGAAACGCTGTTCAGCAGCTTTAAACCCTTTGCAAAGAGTTTATGCTCCACAGCGTTACTGAGTGACCACTGCAGGGAGTTTGCTTGTTAGGCACCTGGTAAGAAGAATACTGCCAGAAGAATTCAGAAGCAAACCACAGGTACTTCAAACTTGTGGGATCTGATACAGTTACAAACTCACCCAAGCCAGCAGCAAGCCATGCTTTGCACAACTGCCCCGACATTTTGCATTATTTAAGGTGGCTGTAGTTCTGGCTTTCCCACGTTTTTTTCCTGTTTCATATATATACAAAAACAATTCTAAAAAACCCCAAACCCAACAGCAGCCCCAGCCACGTCCCACCCCATGTGAAGGCTGGGTCTGAGGATGCACAACCGCTCTTCCTCCATTTGGTCAGTTTAAAAGTAATTTAACTGCCTCAACTCTTCATCTACTGAATAAGAGCAATAGCACTTTCCTCCTGCTCTTTGTCTCTCAGTCACACACGTATGTGTGCAAACGTTTACATTATTCTAAATGCTCATATACTTTATGCTATGCTTTTAATGAATCATTTTCCATCTCATCTCTTCTTTTTCATCCTATGAGCAGCAAAGATATTGTATCTGACTTCACTGCTTTAATTTAGAGCTTCTCAGTGCATGATCAGTTCCATTTTAGGTTGTTGTAAAGTTTATTTAATTTGAGAAGCACACGAAATAGGGTACCATAATTGCACACATCGAAGCCTGTTTCATTCCAGTATTAAAATCTCACTTTGATTTCTTGACGGTTTAACATTTATTTTTAAATCTGTACGTCCGCCGTCAATTTGCCACAAAATGCTTTTTATCTGCATCCTAAAAATACAAGGGGAAACTGACCAACAGTTTTAAATGCAGGGGGCTGAATGCACAGCCTTTATTTTTGGAGGCTAACAGGGAGGATGAATAAATACTATCACAGAACGTCTGGAGGGGCATTAAAAGGTCATCCTGTCCATTCACTGCCCAGTGATGGAATTAAGGTTTGCAGTGCCATTCTCGGGGATGTCTGGTCAACCTACTCTTGAAGGACTGCAGTGATGGATTCTCACCAGGGAGGCTCCACAACTGACTCACATTGCACTTCTGTTAGGAAATATTTTATGTGTAACCCCAACTGTCTTTGTTGCAGTTTAAGCCCCACTAACTTACATCCTAACTTCTGTGCACTTCATATTAAACCCTTCTCGCACAGCATTTTCACATATGATACTTTTTTTCCCATTCCAAAACTCCCTTCTCTCAGCTATGGAAATTCCTGATTTCTCCCAGTCCTGGTGTAAGTTCTGTCTTTAAAATGCCTGGTCACACCAAATAGTTTTGTCTAGAAGCCCAGAAGCCCAAACATGAAAATTGTTCTGCTTTCCAGAACAGAATACAGTGAAAACATTAACTGAAAGCTTCTTCATACATTTTAATGTGATTTTTCTTTTTCTTTTTTTCCAGCGGCAGTCCTGGACTGTAGACAAGCAGCATGGCCCTGCAGAGCCCCATTAGACATGCTCTTCTATTCTGACAGTGATCCAGTGAAAATTGTTCACAGGATACAATCTCCAACTGCTCCCATTTCATCATCATCACAGGACCATTTCCTATATGACTCAAATTTATAACTCATTTAAAACTTAGACGTGTTGGTCTTTTACTGCAGTTCCTGTCCTCTTTCTACACCTGAGGCAGCATCAATAGAATCTTCTGTCTGAGGAATTCCTAGCCTGCCTTCGTTTTCCTTTACTTTTGGTTCCTTTGAGACTACACACTGCAAATCTCTGAGTTCAATAAAACTTTTGCACTTGAAGCCCTTCGGTTTTCTCTTCTTCCTTTTCCTCTGTGGATTAATGAACTTTGACACTTTGTGGTCACAGAAGCTGTCTTCTACATTTACACAGCAGCTAGGTTAGGATCAAATCTAGACAGTTTCCTCTTAAGTTGCTTTTATGTTAGAAAAACTTGTAGGAGAATTTATGCTCATCACCCAGCACATAAACTGGTAATAGGTAAATTCCCTACTGGGATCAATTCCTATGCCCTGGACAAAAAAGTCTCACCTCAATCTTCTTGAGAGAGCATAATTCATAAAATTATTTCCTCTGCAGATTTCAGAATGCTTTTAAGTACTTATTTAAGGAGGGAAACCTGTAGCAGAAAAGCTGCAGTCAGTGTTGCCAACAGCGGTGTGTTGTATCAATTCTTACGGGTGCCCATCTCTACATTGCTATGGCGGGATTTAGTCATCTAATTTTCAACACTACCAGTTTGCACTTGGAATCTCATCTGCTTTTTTCTGGGAAGAGAAACAGATGGATTAGGACACATTAATTCATCTGATCTAGTCTGGATATCTTCTGTAAAGTTGGATGACTTGGAGATCCCTTGGAGACATGATAATAAAGTGCACACAAGAGAACTTACTCGGCCTTTCCCTTAACACTGTGGCTCGCTCCTATGTTGTTTAAACTTGTGTCCAAGATAGAATGTGCTAGGCCACCACACCTGTGCACTTTTACATCTTGTTTGTAAATGGCACAAAGCATGATTTCTATGACTTTATTTCAAACTTCTTTCCCACTGCACAGTTTGCTTGATGTGAAAAGTTCTACTTTGATCTGCATATATGCCAGTGGCAATTGTTTCATCATAACCATAATTCTCCTTTCTACGTTTTTGTTTTACATCTTTTCTTTATACAGGTCTGTTATACATCAATCAGTAACTATTACAGTGAACCAACCACTTACTTGGGCAAATAAGTCCTTCAAGCATGGAGAACGTTCTAGTTTCACTGACAGATCCAATCCTAGGCTGGTGGCAGTAAGAAGCTAAGTGAATAATGCTCACTTGGTAGCCTCTGAAACAAATAGAATCACAGACTCCTTAGAGTTGGAAGGGACCTCAGAAGGCCACCTAGTCCAACTCCCCTGCAAGGAACAGGGACTCCACAGCTACATCAGGTTGCTCAGAGCCTGATCTACCTTGCCTTGAAAGTCTCCAGGGACAGGACATCCACCACATCTCTGGGCAACCTGTTTCAGTGCCTCATCACCCTCACTGTAAAAGACTTTTTCCGTATATCCAACTTAAATCTACCTTCTTTAAGCTTGAAGCCATTTCCCCTAGTTCTTTTAGCACAGATCCTTCTAAAGAGTCTGTCCCCTTCTTTCCTGTAGCTCCCCTTTAGATACCGAAAGGCCGCTATTAGGTCACCTCACGGCTTTCTATTCTCCAGGCTGAACAGCCTCAGGTCTCCCAGCCTGTCCTCACAGGGGAGGTATTCCATTCCATGAATCATTTTTGTGGCCCTTGTCTGGATGCTCTCCAACAGGTCTGTCTCAATTTACCAGCAACTTCCCCAAAGCATCACCCCGAGCATCTTCCTTGGCAAACAGAACACAGGGAGAGAGAGATAAAAGATACAGAATGTGAAGTGAAGAGCCTTTTGCTCCAGAGGTGCATTTCCTGAACTGTCCCCTCAAGCCCAAAGGAAGGGAATTGGTCCCATAGTTGCTCTCTAAAAGCATGTCTTTTAGGTACTCAGGGCCATCAGGTTAGTACTATTTGAATTCAGGTTTTAAAGATGTCTTACAACTACCACAAGCCTTTTTCATATGTGCTACAAAAAACACCTTCTTGTTAAAGTATCAGTACAAGAAAGGAAAGATTCTTCCCCTTTTTTTTCCCCCTTACTCTACCAGTTTCCTGCATGTCAAATAAACCTCCCTGTTTTTTGCTGCTAATTTCATCTTTTCTGGTTGTTTTCTGCTTCCTCTTGTTGGCACTGAGCAATCCTTGTTGTTCCTCTTTCTTTTGCAGCTGCATTTTAAAAGACACGTAATAAGAGAGTATTTCAATCTTTAATTAAAATCCTCTTGGCACTATTAATGTAACTGCTGCATTATTTGGGGAAAAAGAAAGGCAAACAGCCCCGCTCTATTTCCACAATGCAGGCCAGCAGAACTGTTTCAGTATCTTCTGGAAAAAAACCCACCAGCCTCCAAAGCAATCAGTGGAACATTTTTTTTCACCTTGTTTCTTTCGTATTCATAAAGTATGAAAAGTATGAAAAATCCTCCCTTCTAAATCTGATCTCCTTGCTGAATATTACTTACTTCAGCAGACAGGCTTTTCATTTTAAATTAACCATACAGTCATTGATACATTAATTATCGCAATAATGTTTTTATGAAGTCCGTTCTCGTACACTTTTTCTGCTTATCAGAATTCAGTTTCTGCACTGAAAGCGTGAGATCTTGGAATACCCACCAACCTTTGTCACCTCGGAAACCAATCATTTTTAAAGTATGCCAAAAGGGAAAAGACATCAGACACAGCATTCAGTTTCTTGCATTCCACACTTCCAGCATACAAGTGGAACTACAATCAAGTCAGAGACTGCAGGATGCAAAGGGAGAGTGGGTGTCACACTAACTCAAGTAGTCATGACCTGCTATGACGTTTGGGGTATTTCCATCCTTCAGGAAGCTCTACAACTAAGGAAGGCAGGAGGACCACTGGTTCTTGTTGGAAATAAATGTTGTATGTATATATATACACATATATATACATAAAGCTGAAAGAGAACCTGAGCAGCCCAGTGCAATTTTTAGGACTTTTGCTGATGGATATGGCAAGATGACAAAAAGCACTTTGTACCCAGGAAAGGATTCAGAAGCTCAGTGGCTCCAGGTGCACAATGTGGTCACTGCAGGCTCCTGTTCTGTCATACCTGGGAGAAGTTCAGCACCTCAGAAGAATCCCTGAAACAGCCCCCATCTGAACAAGGAGATACTCACAGGAATCTCCATCACTGGGAGAAATGCTGGTGAAATACATCTCAGAGTCAGTAAAGGAGCCATGAAACTGAAAGTTATGTGCTCATCATCCTCCACCAAATGCAGGTGAACAGTTATGCAGGCTGCGTCCTCAGCAAGTATAGTCAGAATAGGAGAGGGCACAGAGCAGGGAACTGAAACCCAAACTTCTCCGCTCAGGGCAGAACTTTATACACACTTATATAAAAGCTGCATGCCCCCATTTTTAAGGAAAAAGAGGGATCTCTTTAAAAGAAAATGTGCAAAGGCTTTCATTCAGGTCAGGGTTCAGGCTCAGGTGCTATCTTCTGAAGTTCACGATTAGGCAGCTAACATTCAGGGATGAAAGCCACAGGACAAAATGAAGAGATGACATTTACTTATACTAATGAATGAGGGGCACAAATACAGGTGTGACTAAAAGCACTGACTGCTGTTGCTTGTCTCTGAACAATAGGACACGCTGCACACGCACAGCTTTGTAGAAGTGCTGACTCAGCAAGAAGAAAATGCCAGAATCCACCATAAGAAAAATCCAGAACATGAATGAATCTATGAAAAGGCAAACACAACTCCTGCGAGCTTATCTCATTGTCCCACCTGGGATTACTCGGTCTGTTACGGCTCACTGCCTAAAGCAGGTCACTGTTTTGAATTATTAGAACTGTTTGCAGCATAAACAGCATTGAAAGGAAGAAGACGTGATCCAGAAGAACAATGTGCCTTGAGTTGCACAAGTTCAAGTAGTTTAGGCGTGCAGATCAGGTTCGGTTGGTAACAGCACGTCCCTTGGTCTCTGCGTCACCAGGCCCTTGGCCACCAGTGGAGCACACAGGGCAGCTGCCACCCTTTGGCTCACCATACAGATGGTACAGAAGGGGTAACCTGAAGGCTGCAGGCCGTAGCTCCCTAGTTTGCATGACGCTGGTGTTCTGCTAGGCATTATTCCTTCTTTTTACTTTCGTCTGCAATGTCCCTCAGTAGTAGGTGTTTACCACCAGCAAATCTCACCTCCTGGGCCACAAGTAATGCATCAGGGGACAAATCTCAACTTACCCTGCACCGAGACTGCATGCCTCCAGAACAGCATGCTGCGGCCTCTTGCAGAGAGGAAGGATTCTAATTTTATTCTTTTTTTCCAGAAAATGTAACTCAGTTTGTGAAAATGATACAACTTCCTCCTTTTCCTCACTGCTCACAAGCAGTTCACTAAGAAAACACAAGAAGCAATGGGCACAAACTGAATACCCTCTTTTGCTGTGAGGGTGGTCAAACACCACACATACATCATATCATACACCCGTTTGATCAGTTACTTCCTTTAGGCTATCACTTTACCACAACATATATTTTAAGTCTTTTAGAGTTCAAATAAACAGCTTTTTATCAATACCATGATACTGGCTGAGATGGGGACGGGGTTCTTTCTTAGAAAAGGAAACAAATTCCTTTTGACTTTGTCATTTGCAGAAAGACAGATGTACATGAGACAAGGAGGCATTAGTGATAAGTTATTGCTTCATAAAGCAGAGGAGGATGTGCTGCAAATACCCCATGAAGCCAGCCCTCTGTATCACTCCGGGGTAGCAGCATCCACCTACTTCAAGTGGAATTGAGGATGTCAAGGTGTCTATCACGAATGACAAGCAGCGATCCAATATTCAAGCACCTTCCTGCCTCCTGGAGCCACTACTGCCCTGAGTTACCACAGAGGTCCTAAGATAACTGAGTGCCTGTTGAAGGCTGAGATCTTACAGTCCAAAACTGCCAAGCCCCTGGAGCCTACCAACTGCTGTACCCTTCACTATAAAAGTGGCATTCACCAAAGTGCAGACCAAGATGGGGATTTTGTTTTACTTTCTAGTCTATGGAGGATTTGCTTTAGTCTGTGCAACACAAAACAATTTCATCAGAGCACACTGAGAGTCTCTGCTTAAAATTATTGCCCACATAGGTCGTTAGGGCATTCTGCTGAGACACAGAGATGTTGCTTCAAGACGTTGCTAAGAAAGAAACCTCTTTGATCTCTCACACATTACTATCTCCTGATTTCTAAGCAAAAGGGGCAGTACATTATCACAGAACCATCGGGTGCCTTGGACTAGAAGGGACCTTAAGGATCATTCAGTTCCAATTTCCCTGCCATGGGCAGGGCTGTGACCCACTAGACAAGGATGCCCAGGGCCCCATCCAACTTGGTCTCATTATGCGGGAAGTGGAACACATCTAACTTGGAAAACAAAGTGGGTTATATGGAACAGTCTGCGACATACATGGACCTTTGTGGAGCCAGGCATTGGACTCAATGATCCTTGTAGGTCCCTTCCAATTCAGGATATTTTATGATTCATTTACTCTACACACACGGGCTCCTCCCAATGAGTAGCTGCCTTCAGTGATGGAGAGGCTTTGCCTCTATCTTTTCAGATCTGTCTAGCGCAGCTCATCTCCCATTTGGGCAGGTGCTGGTGGCTGCCTTCTTAAACTTCTAATCTTCCCACTATATGGATAAGCTGAGTGCTTAATGCAAGATTACACGAAGCAAAAGACACATCGAAGTGAGGAGTCACAGGTTGCGTAAAGCCTTTTACAGAACAAACTTTAAATTAATAAACTGAAACAAACTAATTATTTTTACTAGTATAGCACTGTTTTGTTTCGTATTTACTTGATAAATGAATATAGGTCCGTTCTATTTAGTTTCAACCTCCAGGCTCAATGTACTCATATCAAAAGCTGGTATCTGAGTGAGAAATATTTTACATGAGACTTTAATTAAAAGACAGTCTCATCCTCTTAGATATTACAGACCTCTTTTCTTTCCTCTCAGAGACAAAACCCCACAATGATAAATCTTTCCAGTTCAAGTACAAGTAAGCAGTTGATGCTATAGGTAATGCTTCAGTGATGCTTTAGCAGTATACCAAAGTGGTTGGATTTTTCTTACTTACTGCAGAAGAAATGCATTTACAGTACAGTAGCAAAATAATTTTCACCAGGTGTATGAGAAAAAAATAATGTATATAATTTATAAAAGAAATGTATAGAATTTATAGGAGAAATAAAAGATGTCTGCTTTTGC
>PPHD01029954.1:0-10464 GCA_002909625.1 Bambusicola thoracicus
ATGGGGATAAAGAATCTTTCACCTCTTATTGTTGTCTTGATCATGAGCTTTTCTAGGCACAAGTTATCTGAACTTGATGGTATGCTGTTCCTAGATGTTTCATTACAAAATTTTTAGCACTGTATTTCAGCAGAAAACAGTTTAGATTTGTGTTATCATTAAAATTGAATTGAAAGTAGTCTTCCTATCACCTAGAGACAAGACCATGTACAGTAAGAGAAATATGGTTGGGAAGCTTGCTTATCAAAATGTCTAATTTACCCTAATTATGGGCTGGTTGTAGTGGTTACTCAGTGCACTGCAATAAATCATAGAATAGCTTAAATTGGAGGAGGCCTTAAGATTATTTAGGTCCAACCCTGTGCTGTGGGCAGGGTTGCCAACCACTACAACCACTAGATCAGGATCCCATCCAACCTGGCAGTGTCCCATCCAATGCAAGTCAGTGTGAAGAGATGCAGTACTTCAGTGGTGCTTTGCTGATAGCAGCTGTATGAGCTCCTGCTGCTGGATGAGTTAATGACTTGATTCTTGTGCAGCACATGTTCTGAAGGAGGTATACAAATATGATGTAAATCCCATTCTGATGGTATAGTGCATGTTTGATGGCGATGTTAAATTGCTTCTAGACAGGCTATGAGTAGCATCAAATTCAGCCTTCTAAGGGGCTTGTCCTGGAGAAATACTCCAGAATAAGCTTTTCCTTCCTAATTGAAAACAGTGAGGGTCAGCACAAAGTGTGAAGGAGCTGGTGACCTGATTATACCAAAGTCACTGGTCAGGCAACAGTCACTGAGTCCATCTTGGCGCTACATGTGTCCCTTAATGCATGAAAGTAGTGAAATACATGAGGCTGCAGCTCAGGGAATATAGAGCTGAGGGGGCACAGAAGCACAAGAAAGGTGTTTTCACAGCAAAGCAGGAAAGCTGCAACTGTTCAATATTAGCAGAAACTCTGGGGATGGAGATATCCCCAAGGGACCACAATCATGTTCCTAACATGATCAGAGACAAAGCCCATCAGAACTGTGAATACATAAGGATTTCAGGCTCCACAGCAGATTCAGCTGAGCGTACTGGAAGTTCCTGTCGCACAAGGTGAGTATCAGCTGCAGAAGGTAATTTTGTGTTCAAGAAACATTCAGATGTTGTGCTAAGGGACATGGTTTAGTGGGGAAATATCACTGGTAGGTGGCTGGTTGGCCTGGGTGATCTTGGAGGTATTTTCCAGCCTTGGTGAGTCTGTGGTTTTAGGCTTCTCTGAGACGTCTGCATGTTGCTGCAAGATCAAACAAATAACACACCTTCTTATCCTGGCTGACTTCTAATTGCTGGACTTTATTTCCCCAAAATGGCTCTTCAGCAATTTCCCCTTAGACACAATAAGTGTAAAGTTTCTATTAATCATGAGGATTAATGTTTATTGGTGCAGGAACACCTTGTAAAGGAAACAAGTTTGCCTTAATGTTTTGAAATTAGCAGTGGATCTGTTTAGTTAACACATTGGCTTAGCAGAAATCTATTCCCTCCCTGTGTGTTTCGTACACAAATGTATACCGGCAACTAATCAAGCTAGCTCACTCCTTCCTGGGTTATGATGGCCTTTCTAAATCCTTAACTCTGCTCTCCTGTACCCTACACAGAGGGCGCTCTGCCAGCTCTTTTTCAGAAATGAGATTCACCAGCTACCTGGATCCTCTTTGCAGTTAGAGAAATAATTACTTTACGCAATATAATTTGCTTAAAACCATGACAGTTTTAACTATAGTTTAAGGCTAAATGACTGCTCAGCAAGACAGCTGGTAAAATTCACCCTGTAATAAGACTGAAGCAATGTAAACAAGCCCAGCCCATTTAGGGCTTTGAGTTAATATAGATGTCAAATACTTCTTTCAATATCTCTAAATTTCCCAAGCCATCAGACATTTTCTTCTTTATAAACGTATTTATAACAGATCTCATCCTTTGTCAGCTAAACTCGCAACATAACTCTGTCCCAAATCCGATAATAAGTTATATTTGAGTATAAATTAACCTCCAGTGAAACATCATGAAATTTGTTGAAACACATAGGGAGCCATGGCACAACATTACAAAGAGTTCCTGCTGAAGTTTAGTTTTGTGGAGCTCCAGGCCTGGCTTTCTTTTTGCTTGGAAATGGGCTGTTCCAAAGAAAAAGCAACCAGAAGCTGACCTTGAGTTCTCCACTAGCAGTGGAAAGGCTGTTTCTATATGCATTGATTGGGTCACTCATTTAGGGTGTCTGAGTTGGGCAGAGAGCAGAGCACCAGGCAAGTGGAGATGGTGGCTGTAAAGAAGCTGAGTTGTGGTTGTAAAGAAGAGCCCAATTTCAGAAAACTAAAGGCATTTCTTTGCAGCTTCCCAGCAGGCTGAGTAACATCAACCAATTTAAATGACAACCAGTAAGGAATAATCTCTAGAGCTCGATGTCCTCTATCCTGCTCAGATAATAATGGGGATAAAATGGCAATTATGGTGATAAGGCTCAAAATTCATTTGCATTCAAGTTGTGTTGATTTATTGTTTGGTGATTATCTTGCTGGAGTTGTGAGGATGGAATAATTCCCCCTATTTACGTAATCAAGGCATCAAAATCTTCAGAGTAGGGCATGCTATCGACAGCTGGCTGTGCTGTGTGTGTTAGGATCCCTTCGATTTTACAGCTTGTGTTGCATTCAATCTTGGTGTCTCTTAGCCCATAGTGAAAAATCTACTGTCTTCTACTATGTTTAATTTGCATCAACATATGAGGTTGTTAGTGCGTTATGTCAGCTGTTGAAGCCCACTCAGATGCAGTCCTGTGCCTCCACTGTGGCATGCAAGGTGTGGTTGGGAAGGACAGTTAAAACAATATCTTTGTCAAATGCTGGTGAGAAATTGCATAAAGTATTAAATTCACAGGCAGAACAAGTCTGTGGATGTTCTCCATGATGTATGTATGGCTGTAATCTCAGGAACCATGTGGGGGGTGCAGACCTCACCTGGGGGATATGCTCCACACCTCATCAGCCACAAAACCTTTGTATTGAAACTTACAATTTTTCACTCAATTACTCCTACAAAGCTTTTAAAATTAGTTGTATTTCTCACGACAAAGAGGTGGTTTAAAAGGCTCATTTTCATAACATCTTTTCCGTAAAATGAAGTGCATCTTACTCTGCTGAGTGTCAAACCAGGTGGGATGACATTCTGTGAGAATAACTGAGATGGGGCTATCAGGCATCGGCACTGCCCTTTTCTCTCTGTAATAACATTTGAGTTCAGAAGGGATTCTTCCCTCAGAGGTGGGGATGTGAGGAGTCACTGAGAAGTGACTCATTAACAAAAATATGATTTTAATTATGTTGGTGGACATCTGCTGTGGAAAGAACATCTATACTGCATGGATGTCCAACATTATAGCTTGCCTGGGCTGCATTGACTGAAGAGAAACTGCCTTGGGCTGCATATATGTAGGTTGCTCCAACAGTAATGCCTCTTATTTATTTCCATGGAAACTATAGCAAATACAAAGAGTACAATAACACTATTGAATAGAGCACATTCTCAGCTACGAAATGCTGGGTTTTTTTGACATAGTCACCAACATTAGCTTTGTGTTCTCACCAGCAATGAATGAGAGCCTGCATGCTACACTTGTCAAAATCTGCACCAGCGGAGGTGACCCGCTGTTGCCACTGCTGAAATGCACCATCCACCCCTCATTGTGCTCACATCCACTATTTGGTCTCCATAAATGTTTAGCAAGCACTGATGGAT
Organism: Bambusicola thoracicus; assembly: GCA_002909625.1. Classification (NCBI taxonomy): domain Eukaryota; kingdom Metazoa; phylum Chordata; class Aves; order Galliformes; family Phasianidae; genus Bambusicola; species Bambusicola thoracicus. The sequence goes on from PPHD01029954.1 coordinate 3,781, forward strand.
GTCAGTGGGTGCCACTTTTTTCCCATGGAGGAATTCAGTTCTCAGCTCACCTCACTGTCTGTCCATCTATCCAATGCTCTCTAAATTTTATTATAAGGATGATATGGGAGACTATGTTAAAGGCCTTCCTGAAGTCACCAATGTGCACTGCAGGTGGGGACAGGTGTGAAGACAGAGGAGGAGCACCTGTCATCGAATCAGACTCACAAAGTTTGGAAAAGACCTCCAAGATCATCCAATTCAACCATCCACCTCCCACCAATATTTCCGCTCTAAACCATGTCCCTTAGTATAACATCTCAGTGTTTCTTGAATACCTCTAGGGACAGTGACCCCACCATTCCCCTGGGCAGCCTCTACCAATGACCACTGTTTCGGAGAAGTTCTTCCTAATATCCATACTGAACCTCCTCTGGAGCAACCTCTCATCCTATCGCTGTTATCTGGGAGAAGAGGCCAACCCCACCTCACCACAGCCTCCTATCAGGGAGTTGTAGAGAGCAATGAGGTCTCCCCTGAGCTCCTCTTCTCCAGACTGAACAATCCCAGCTCCCTCAGCTGCTCCCCATCACAGCCCATTGAGCTCCAGACCCCTCACAGCTCCGCTCCCTTCTCTGCGCACGCTCCAGGGCCTCCACGTCTGTATTGCAGTGAGGGCCCAATGCTGAACACAGCACTCGAGGTGCAGCATCACCACAGCTGAGTGCAGAGGGACGATCACTTCCCTGCTCATGCTGGCAACACTATTTCTGATACAAGCCAGGAATCAGCCTTATGATAATCCCTGGGTTAATGGTAAGCATTAACGAAGTGATTCCTCCAGCCTGCAGAACCCATAGCAACCAGTCATTAAGGACACTCAGCGTGAAGATCTGAGCTAAAGAAAGAAAGTTCCTTGAAACACTTGTGCATGCACATACCAATCAGACAGGAAAATGTTCTGCAATTTGTTCGAGACAGACTTGAAGACTATTTCAGTGGCCCCATCTCTGAGGAAGGAAGGAACTAATGGCAAAAGGGTTTTTAAAAGAAAGATTGCCACTCGCCCAAAACAGTAAATGGATTTTACTTCCTCAGCTCTGATAAATATTTAATTATCAGATGTTAATGCGAGGCCTGGGTTTTGTTCTTGGCTGCTGTTTTTGCTTGTTTTTACACATGCATTTATTTCTTTATACTCCGCGCTTCCGTTGCAACTGACGCCCTTGCGTGGCATCTTCAAGCTAACCTCTCTTGTAAGCGGATGGCACTGTCCTGTCATACCACTGATCTGCACTAATTACTCCGCAGATATCAAGCTCCCCGCCACCAGGACCATGCCCTGGCACCCAGCTTGCCCCTCTGGTGGCCTCCCCCAGGTTTCCTTCCCTCCTTCTGCACTCCTTCATAACATTCTGTTTTTAAAAGTCTCATCCCATGGATGTAATTGCTCAAAAACATTTATTTACTTAAGGGACTCTTTATGAAAAACTCCAGGCTCTTGACTGCTAATATCATACATTTACGTAATTGTGTAATTAGAAATCAAATGACAAATGTTTGTTTGGGCTCCATTTTTCACTCTTGCCTCCAGTCCTCCCCGTTCCGCTGCTCCGGGCTGGTTCTGCTCTTCTGTGCTCTTGAGCACATGGCTTTTCACAGTATCACCCCTTCTCCAGCTCAGCAACCTTGCAGATGCCCACACTTAATTCCTCCCTGGCCTCTACTCAAGGCTGATGAATTATTACTTATGCAAAATCTCATTAAAATCATTGAGAATTTGCACAAATGAAGCACCCCAGGATCTGGCAGAACAACCCTACTCCGTTGCCTCGCAGAGTCAATATTAGAGCCTCATCCTCAGCCAACGTACATCACCATCGACGTTCGCTGCTGGCTCTGACTGACGAACCCCTACTCCATCCCACATAAACTGCAGTCTTCCTGTATCTCATTTCGTGCAACAGAATTTTTCCCAGCAGGATTGATAACAATATAGCCTCGTAAATAATGTTCCCCAATGGGATGCTGTATTGGTGTCTGGCTATTAATGGTTGTGTATTTTTCTTCATAATGTTCAACTGCCTTATTTATGATTAATGGGACTCGCTGTCTTTCTAAGGAGTAGTCGAATGGTTATTACTGGCTGGATTGTTGTTTTTAATATATATTTTTTAATTGAAGCGTTTGTTACTGTTAAAGCCCTCTACTGCTAACAGCGTCCTTAAAGCAAAATGGGAACATCTGTTTTCCAGGCTCTGGCCACATGTGACACTTCACGCATACAACTTGTTCCAGCGAAGGCCCCCACGTGCCTACCGCATCCCCAGTGCTCCCCACTCAAACAAAATATCCTCAACTGCTCCGCTGTTGGGATGCCATAAAGCTGCAGCCTCAGCTCCAGCCAGCTCTGCTTCTCGCTGCACGAAGGTCTCTGTGTCTGGCATTTGATGGCCCCAGCCTCATAAGGAGCCATAAAAATGGAAGGGCAACTGCACCTTAAGGTATTGTTTCCACATCATCTCTCCCTGATACATGCGGGCACGTTGCTGAGCATTATCAGCCGGTCCTGGCTGGGGATAAATGACGAGCATCACTTACAGTGAGAGTGACTGAGGGGAGATTTAAAGGTCTTCCCACCCTCACTCTTTATTAGAAGCTATTTTGATGAGTGCCGTCGATTACATCATGCAGAGCATTGGGGCTGGAGCCTCAGCAGCTGCAGGCTGTGGGTCTTGGTGCTGTGGGAAGGGGAAAAGGAAAGGGAGAAGGAGCCCCAAATACCTGCAGCTCCCACAGAGCCCTCCCAGGGATGCTGGAGTTGGTGGGACTGCTTGGAGTCAGCTGTCATCATTTCATGAGTCCCACTGAAACTTCATCCATCAGTTAGAGACTCTGAAAGTGCAGGGGAATAAAACTCCTCGTTTATAATGGCCCCAAAAATGCCTTTTGGCAGCTTTATTGCCTGGCATGTACAGGAAAAAGAACAGATGCGATTTAAGCTTCTGCTGTGCACAGAAACCATTTTGATAATCCCTTTGATAACTACCCAGAGGGGCAGCCCTACTTCCACCAGGACAGTGGAAGCACCGCATGCTGCTGGACCTTACTGGAGGGGTGCAGGAATCCCCTCCTTGGCTGTTGATGGAGCGTGGTGAGCAGAAGGAGGCGTCTGCCTGCAGGGAAAGCTGCACATGTCCATGGTGGATACCTTGAGAGGTCGTGTGTTGATGGCAGAAGGGATGGCACAACTCTGTAGGCACCATATCCCGACCAGCATGAGCACGGGGGGCTCAGTGTCCACTTAATCCCCATCCCCACCAGCCTGGTCTTGGCTTAGGAAGCTTCCAGTAGGAAGTGCTGGTGACTGTTCTGCTACTAAAATAACAAGATAACCCCAGCAAAACCAATGGCAGCTCTGCCAGCATCCCAGCGCCATGTCCTGCTGCCCGGCTGTGCCAGCAGATGGGTCCCCGCTGCCCAGATGTTGTCACCAAGAAGTCCTGTCAGGGGTTGCTGGCCGGGTCTCATTCTCGCCTGTCAGACTTGACATCTTCAGCGTATAATTAAATGCCAGGACGCGAGCAGTAGAGCAGGTGCATGCTAATGAGGAGATCAATTTTAATTATGATTTTAATTAAACACCCAATCCGGTAGGAAATATGACAAGCAGGCTAGAAATGCAAAATTTCTAATGGGGAAAAAGAATGGCAAGAGAAAGGGGAGATGGCAACAAGGGGCATGAACCAGCAGGGTGCCGTGGATGCAGATTTGTTAATGTGGCTAATGGGCAGGGAAGGATGTCCTCAAGCAGGATGGACCTGGCCAGGAGCTCTGCTGGAAGTGGGATGGATGAAACCCCTCCAGGTCTTCATTTCCCATTTGCAAAGCATTCATGCTGACCCCAATGTTGGTTTGCCCTAAGTGCAAAATACACGCAAGACGAAGGATGGCTTGGTGGTGAGGAGCCAGGGCTGACATTTGGGGGCATATCAGTCCATTCCCTCCTCAGCCAAGTCTGCTCTGCACTCGAGCAGCGCCGGGCTCACTGCTGGCTCTGAGCCCTTCAGTGCTGGTTGTGGCTGTGAGCGAACGCTCTGCTCTGCAGGATGCTCTCAGCGCAATCAGAAGACAGAAAGAAGCTGGAAACATCTTATTGCTGCCGCAATGAAGGAAACCTGATGCTCAAAAAAAGAAAAAAAAAAAAAAGAAAAAAAACCCCTAAACATGTAATGTTCCACTGTTGTTTTCCTCTTCCCCTTTTCTGTAGGCCCTACACAAACACGGCGAGGGCAGCCCCATGGAGGCTGCAGCACTGGTAGTGAGGATGATGGGACTGCTCCTCTCTTTAAAAACAGATGTGTCGATTTAGGCTCTGTGGCAGAGCACAGGAGGAGGGGGAAATCAGCTCGATGGCAGCCAGCTGAGAGAGAATGGAACGGAGAGGAGCCAGGGACTTGTGTGCTCGGGTAAACAATGGGGTGTGCAGCCACACAGCAAAAATAAGCTATAAAGGGAATTACCGCTAAATGGAGGTCTTTGGCAAGAGGCTTCACAGAGGGCTGTGTGGCTGGGGGCTGCGGTTTTGGATCATGGATCAGAGGGAGCATTTAGGATCCCTCAGTGCACAATCCGTAATCGCAACTGCTCTGGATTAACTCCTGTGCGACCCAGGGCATGCTGCAAGAGAGCAAATCTGTCCCTGATTTCACGTCTCCCCGGAGCAGGGAATCCCCCGCTGTTCCTGCGGTTGATAATTTTCACCGCACTGCTCATCCACATCCATCTGGCTCCAGCTCTCAACATGTTGTCTTTGCAGCAACGCGCCTTTAACCCACACATTTGTGAGCCACTTAAATCAGGTTTTTCTCTCCCCAGCATGGGCGCAGGTAGAGCCGCTGAGCCGCCGTCTCATCCGCACCGACGGAGCTGCGGGGCACGGAGGGATGGTGGCATTCAGTGGCAGTGGCATGCGGTGACAGTGACATGCCAGCCTGGTCCCGTGGAAGGACGAGGAGCTCCGCTCGCTCACGGCCCTGGGAGAGGAAAGGCAGCGGTAAGTGCTGACCGTCTTGCCAGCTAATCAGGATGGAATGCTCCCGATTATGTATTTAACACGAGTACAGATGCTGTGAGCGGAGTTTTTAAGCTCATCAGTTATCAGAACTCGCCCCTGGGCCCTGTCCCTCCCCTGGTCTCCCCCTAACTCTGCAGAGATATTGATTCGGCTGTTTTTCACTATTACATATTATAAATTGACTCCAGCAGCCCTTTTCCCTAACTAATGAGGCCATTAGCGATGGGGCGTGGGCAGACGCACGGCCGACCCGAGATCAATCAGATGAGGGGATCAGTTCTGTCTGCTGGGAGCAGAGATCCACAGCACTGCAGTGCCCAGTGCCACTGTGTCCCTTGGTGGCTTGGGGACACAGCACTGTGCCAGCTGCAGCTGCTGCATCCCTATGCCCTATGGGATGCTGCAGCCACTGCATCCCTATGGGATGCTGAAGGGTGAGAGCAGGGAGCCCTGAGCATTGGTGAGGTGGAGCAGGAACTGTAGAGCTCTGCGGGTGAATGAGTAATATGGGATGGTCATCCAGGGGTGTGACATTTCCTGGTGCTGTTCTGCGATTCGTTGAACCTTCCTGCGCCATTTGTCTCCCAGCCTTGGGATCTGAGTTAGGGTGAATGACAAGGAGCTGTGAATGGAGCCATTTGGCTGTGGCAAGACACACTCCCAACCATTCCCCAAACCATTCCCCCAGTGGGGAGAAGCCTTCATCCACACACAGCCACGACAGCCATTCCCCATCGGGCACTGCTTTTATTGGCTGGCTTGGAGCTCGCTTTGTGAATCTCTCCCTCCCATTTAATTAGCTGCTTTCAGAGCTCAGGCAGAAACCAAAAAAGCACTGCCCGATGTTTTCTACATAGCCTCCCTGCATTTTTACCTTTCACCCTCTGGAAATGTCAGAGCTGCGGGGAATCCACACTGCTTTGTTGCCTGCACTGTTTTAATAACTTTAGGGCTCTCAGTCCTCTGTCGGCTGTTCTGCCCACCTCCTCCCGAAGAGGAGAGCACGTGGGGAGATAAGAGCCCATCTGATGTAGAGGAGGCAGGGAACAAGAGCATCACATCTATCTTTAACCCTGCACGTTGGGAGGGTCATTTCATTTAGGCAGGAAGGTATTTTCTGCCACCCGAGCAGCAGAGTCCCATGCACTTTCACACGTCGGCCCGGTAAATCATTCTGGCCAGATAAAAATGAAAGGGACGGTTGGTTACTGAGCTGGGCTGCATTGAAAAGCCCGCGGTTAAGGGGGGTGGGCATGCAGGAGGAGGGGCTGGCGGTGGGGGCACCTCGGCTCACCTCTGGCAGTGGGTGGTTGTTAGCGCTGAGCCACCTCTGCTGCAGGAAGCAATTTGTCTCCGTGAGGCTGACAGGGGCTCCTTTCTTCTCCACTTACTCCTTGCTCAGGAATAAAAGGGGCATCCGCTCACATGAAAAGCAGGGAAGGCTCCAGGTTTCCCTTGTGAGGTCTCTCCCAAGCTGGCACGAACTGGCAATTTGTACAAATGACACTTCCCTGGGAGGGAAAAAAAAGGAAAGAAAAAAGAAGAAGAAGAAGAAGAAAGACCCACCCCAGCTTCCAATTTGTGCCTCGTCAGTCGGTTCCAGCTCCTCTTCTCCTGACTTTCAACCT
>PPHD01029956.1:0-10464 GCA_002909625.1 Bambusicola thoracicus
CCTAAAATAAATATTGAATTTGGGATGAATTCTTCACACACAGTGCCCTAAAGGCATAGCACCATCCTCAGTCCTGTCCCAAATTGAAAATGAAAATACAAAGTGAAATTTTTCTCAGCACTGTCAATGAGTCTTGTTGGTTCCCATGACACACAAGATGTTGTATGTAGTTATGTAGAAGGCATATCACTGGAGACAATGATGTGTACTGCATTGCTCCGACCTCCTCATAAGTCTGCACCAGTGGTACAGGAATTAAACTGGATCACGGAATGATTAAAACATATGTATCTGAAATTCATCTTGTAAAGACAGCTCAAAGTGACCACTTATAAACTGAGTTCTGAGATATTCTGTCACAATGTCATGATCTCACTGGCTTTGACTCCACTTGCAATAAAGAAGCTCTTTCTGAATTCATATAAATCTCAGTAAATCTTGAAATCTCTTCAGAATTTTCTTCAAGCTTGTCTTCAAGTTGTATCCAAATAATTCCCTGTACACAGTGTCACCCAGATAACAAATGTGATATACACCTTATGTTACTTGTTCCACTGTTCTTGGTGTCCCGGGGGATGCTCTGGTTACCCTCCTAGACTGTCCTTCACAGCTGCTAGTGTCGTTATAGTCCCCACAGGTTCTCACAATACCTTCACTGCATGAAAGGCCATCACACTGAGTCCTACAAATAATCCTGAGCTTACAGTTCCTTCTGGTGCTTTCCCACAGACTGCCACAAGTCTAACTATTAAAAAAATACAGGAACAGAAATATCAGCGACAACTGGTCTCAAGGTTACTACCTCCTACCAAATGTACGCTTTTCCTGACATCACCCCTCTGCTTCTCATTCCAGTTTTGTAGCCAATTTTTAACTAGTGTAGAGCAAACCTCTCCACTACAAATAACTCCATGCAGGGATTTTGAGCCTTTAGTAATAAATGCTCCTTTCAGCCTTATTCCAACCCTAGGAAAAAAATCTACTTTTCTTCCCTCAAAAATGCACAGTGCCTTTATTCCTAGAAACACGGAGGAAGGTGCATTCTGTAGTCATAATTCTATTCCCATAAATAGAAACATTCTCAAGTACGATTCACTGACACATAGGACCTCAACTCCTTGCCCTCGATAAAACAATCGCACCTTAAAAACAATTTAATAAATGCATGGGGTTTCATTTTAAAAGTTAGTTCTTTTTAACTGCAGCCCTTTCAGTGACAGACTTCTCTGGAGGAACTCAAGAACCTTTTTCTAATTTCAGGTCTGAATGCCCTTACGGTCTTTTTATGCTTATTTCTTTTTATGCTAACATTGCCTTTTAATTTAAATAGATATTTCCCTTCACTGTATTTACACCCTTAATATATTTATAGATTGCAATCACAACCTCCTCCGCACTGCAATCTACTTAGATAAACAAGTCAGCCTTCTGCAATGTCTTTTCCATAAAATGGGTTCTCTGTATTTCTGTCCTCTTAGCCTCTCTCTGCACCTGATCCTGTTAATTCTGGAGTCCTTTCACTTGAGTTTTGTCCCTTTTTTTTTTTTTTTTTTTTGGACAGAAATTCAGATCACAACTAACTGTAAGTGTGTTGATTTGTGATCACTAAACCACATTTTTATTCTGTTGTCTGTTTTGCCTTACTGTCCTTATCACTAATCAAAAGAAAGATGGAAGTAATATAATCCATTTTAGCAGTGCAAATTTGGTGGAAGAGGTTGTTTGCTTTCATACTGATATGAAATATCTGTATCACACTATAGTTCTTTATTGTTCGTTTAGCTATTTCTATATTTTTGTCAAAGCTGTCCAAACCTCCGTTTCTTCTGAAGTCTACATCACATTTCTGTTCCTGACAGAAATCACCACTGTAATGTTGCAGTAGGATTTGCACTGTGACAGATCAGAGTCATAGAATCATAAAACATCCTGAGTTGGAAGGGACCCACAAAGGTCATCAAGCCCAAATCCTAGCTCTATGCAGGATCACCCAACAATTAGACAGTGTGTCTGAGAGCGCTGTCCAAACATCTCTTGAACTCTGACCAGCTCAGTGCCATGACCACAGAACTGGGCAGACTGTTCCAGTGCCCAACCACTTTCTGATGAATATTTTTCTAACACCCAACCCGACCCACTCATTCACAGCTCCATGCATGTGAATACTGCCATTCAGTAAGACAATCTTAAAATGTAAACACCATTTTTTTCAACTCTCTCACCTCTATCAGTCTCAGAAATGTTAAGGCTACTGGGAACAGTGTGATGATCCTGATGTTCATCTTCCACCTGCAACATAAGGTGCTGAAATTTGATCCACTTAACTCTCTCCCGGGATGGTTCCTGTATGACAGAAGAATATTTTTCAGGAGTCCATAAATTCCAGATGCGAAGCTGGAAAATCTGTTTCTTCCAATGGTAATTTGAATCTCCCTATTTTTAACTTCAATGTTTGATTCTATCTTTCTTCAATGGATTTTTAAACGTTGTTTTTTGCCTGATATTTTCTCACTTTAATAACACTCCATTCGCATCCCTCCTCAGTCTTCTTTCTGACAAACTAATTGATTTATTTGAGTTTCTTATTTAACAGTATTCCTTCCATCTCTTAAGTTTGTGACTGTTTCCTCCAGTTTTTGCACATTCTTACAAAACTAGGAACAGCATGAGTTGGGACTACTTTTACTGTAACTTGCTCTTCTATTCATTTATACTGAAAACAGTCTCATTAGATATTTCTCTTGGGAAATGCATAGGATATTAGCAAATTGCTATTACTATCAGCTTGTGAACGCAAGGGGAGCACGCCCAGGTAAAATAAAAACAAACTGAAAAACAAAAAAGTTAAAAATCATACATTCTGGTCGACATCACAAGAACTTGGGCCCTTCTCCCCACTCAAAAAAAGCAAAACTTTTATCACAAATTGTGTTGATTGTCTGTGTTGCCATGCTGATGCAGTTTCCCTGAGATTTATTTTCACAGTTGTGTAAACACACATCGAGTTTCATACACATGCACATGCAGAAGTACTGCTATTGCCTCAGGGGATGAAGGAGCCTTGTGGAAATGAAGGGTAAAACACAAGGGGTTTTCTGTCCCTGTTGTATAATCTGAGAGGAAAGTTAGGAACCAGATATAGGAGCCTGGCAATTTACCAGCCTGCTTCTTGGCTGTACTCTTGACTATCCCACTCCTGGAAGAGAAACATTAATGTGGTCCCTGATAGGTGACTCACCTGAATGAAGGAAAAATACTGTGACAGTAACAGCTAGCGAGTGTGAGTCAAAATTAATATTGCAGGATGAGATGTCTACTTTCTTGAATTTATAATTGCTCAGCAAGGAAAATATGAGATTCTAGTTGTCAGATAGATAGTCCGCTTTTCCTGACTTAGTCTTGCTATCACTTTTGGTGCCCGGAATTTTGTTTGAAATTGAAATTCAAGAATTGCAAAACTCAGTAGAGTTTTAAAATGTAATATTACTAAAATTAGTATAAACTAAGGTTAAAACACACACACACACAAAATACAAGTAAAGATAACATCAGAATAGTCCTGAAACAGAAAACCATTTATCTGAGGAATCTGTCTAATCGAATACTGTGTTTGGATCCACCAGTTTCTACAAAAGAGAAGCTCTCAAATCTACAGTTTTACATGAAGATAGCACTCTGGATGTCTTCTTTAGATTGAACAGGGTAAGGAAATTGGTATACACAGTAACATTTAAACCCTTCAGCAAGAAAGAAATCTTGGCCACGTGGACATTTTATTATTCTTGACCATCTTTTTATCTTAAAAAAAAAAAATGATACTCTTTTTAGTAGTTAGAATATTGTGTTTGTGTGTTCTGGGTGCTTCAGAAATCTGTTCCCACACTGAAAATGCTTCAGTGCAAACAAAATCTTAAAGATGCCCAACCACTTCTAGTGGAAATGTGGGCTGGTAGGAGAGGTCTCCAACAGAGCCAAGAGAACTTCTTCTCTCATACAAGTACCAACGTAGGGATTCAGTGCAGAGCACAAGGGCAACCACTGTTGTGATTTTTACCAGCCCTCTCTAAGGGCTTTGTTTTAGTCTCTAAAGGCACCTGAGCAACCTCAAGTGTATCAGGGTGAAAGAAGGGAAGTTCTGTGAAGAGTCTGTTGAAGTTTGAGTGGTAGTATTCAATACATTCTTCATTCTGCAGCTGTTGAAAAATCTCAGGAACAATAATGTTTTTGTCTGCTGCACTTTTCTATGTTTTCAAAGAAGCAACATGACTTACTTTATGTTTAACTGCAAAGTATAAGTGCGCTCTGTAACAAATAAATGTAAGCGGTGTGGGCTGGAGCCCAGGGACGCATATTACTTATACATATCTTGTTGGTAACAGAACATAAATACTTCACTAAAGTCTCCATTTGTAATTTGTGCTGAACGTTTCTGAACATATGAAATATGAATTACATTTTGTAATGGCCCTTTGTGTTGAGGTCTAGAGGGAAAATATTGTTCTCCATGAGACAAAGTAAATTGCAATGATTCCTGAAGGGACTTGACTTTTGTACAAGGAAATACATTTAATCTGACATAGTTACTCTAATGATCTCTCATGTTATCTTTTATTGAACACAAAATGAGGTACAGCCATCAAAGTTTAGCATGCTACTGAGTGCACTATCATTAGATTACCAATATGGAGCTGAAGGGAATTGACTTAGCTCCGCATACTTTTAGGGACTCACAAGGTTAGGAGGATGGTCTGTACCACCTGATATTTAAACGGAGAAGGTTTAAAAAATGCAGTTTTAGAGACATTTACTCCAAAAGAAGTTAGAAACAGTCATTCTTTCTTTACAAGTGCAAGAGAGGATCTTGCCACTGCCTTCAACAGCCTACCGGGATGGTATGGAGGAGGCCAAGCCAGACTCTTCTCAGGGGTGGAGAGCAAAAGGACAAGAGGCAACAGGCTTAAGTTGGAAGAAGAAAAATTCCACTTTAATATTAGGAAAGCAATTTCACAGTGAGATGATTTTACATCAGAATGAGTTGCTCAGGGAGGCTGTGGAATTTCTCTGGGGAGATTCAAAACAACAAGGAAGGGCCAAACCCAACTCAATGAAACTTCAGATATAGATCTGAAGTCAAAGATCTGATTCAAAGTCAGCCTTACTCTGAACAGGGTCCTGGACCAGATAACACCCGAGATGTCTGTTGTTATGTGATTCCATGCTCTTATTTTAGGTTTCATCATAATTATAGTATATCTCTTATTTCCTCTCTAAAATTGAGAATGTTTATCTGTGACAGACATCCTGAAAAATACAAATGCAGTACAGTTCCAAATGAAGAATACAAAATAGCTATTGTCTTTTATTATAAATATTAGTAATAACAATTATTTATGGCTAAAATATGCTTCCAGTTAGTTCTGTCGTAATGAATCTGCTTCAGTGGAGGGTTTTATTAGCTTTTAAGAGAATAACTGACAGAATAATCAGACTTTTTATTATTCTGATATTCTTAATATACAAATGATTGTTCAACATGAGCATCATAACTATTTTGCTATGTCCATGATATCTCTTTCTTCATCTGATTACTGTTGCTTATCTCAGCAGAGGATGAAAAAGCACTCTGGAGAAATGAAGGGGGTGGAGGGCGGAGAAGAGAATTATAATGTATGTAAATGAAGCCTGCTGAAGCTACATTTTAGAGTCTTTTGTTTATTTTGCTTAGTTTGGTTTGGTTTATCTTTCTCCTTAAAGGGTGATCAGATATTCTTCCTCTTTTAATATTCTCATTTGCAAAGCTTTTACAAACTGCTTTTTTTTTTTTTTTTTTTTAACCCAGAAATATCAGCTTCAACATCAAAGCAAGCTCAGAGGAATCAGCTATGCACTGTACATTGATTTTAGTTAAATTAGCACAGAGAAAAACTGTTCCTGATACTTGCAAAAACCCTTTGCAAAACCTAGTATCGTCTTTGACAGTATACAACTACTTTCCAGATTTTTGATGCTTTGAAAAATAATTTGTGAAACTATGTAGCCTGTAGTGATGTTTGCAATAGCATTAAAGATTAATCTCAGCTCAATCATGATACTGTAATACAGAGCCTGGCAAAGGTTCGTGGCTTTGGAGTACATTACCATGCCTTCACATATCTGACTTTATTTCGTGTATCATAGTGATAATGAATAATTTTAAGTTTATAAGGCTGGTTTTCATCATTATATTCTTTAAGCAACAATACTTTCAGCTTTAATTTTTGTGAATGCAGTTTTGAGGTGGAAACGGTTTGAGGTCTTTTCTATTTCATTATAGCAGATAAAGAAATCAATAAAGTATAAAAAAGTTTTCAAGAAAAGTAAGCCTGTTACTCCTGCAGGGCTTCATCTTACACAGCCCAGACCCTCTGAGATGTTAGGAATAGTGAACACTTTGTCCATGGTACCTTGACATGGCTTTTTGTAGTAGCTGGTGCTCATTAGTTACTTTTCAAGACATTAAGGAATGTCCAGGGCTGGGATCAACACTGAAGGAAACTGGAGAGGGGCAGGAAGCAGGTGTATTGGTTAAAGAGGCACAATAAATTGGGAGATGCACTGCTGCTGCTTAATTCTCTTTGCTTTGTTTTAATAAATATAATATGCCATTGAGGAGATTAAGGAAAAATGGAAACCTCTCTATTTACATTGCAGTCTGTCTCCATTACAAAGCTGTATATTTCCTACACTGTAATATTGTTGCTGACTACAGATTTTAATTGTGTTGCTACATCTTACTTTGAAGGCAAAAGTGAGGTGTTTCACGTATTTTAAAAGGAACATAAAACATGGTGTAACAGTAATTTTAAAACAAACCTCATTTTTAAGCTAGACCCATCTTGGAGGAGTTTTAATCATAAAAATTCATAATCATTAATATTTTTCTAAACGTTGAATATAAATTATAATAACGACTATCTTTTGTATTTCCTCCAAATTTCACTTGCCAATGGCATGCAGAAGGGATTCTAATTAAAGCACTTAACATTAGTTATACATAATGCCAAGCCCCACTATGTTTCTGTTTAAATTCTACTTGCAATTTTAAACCAAGTGATCCCTGCCTCATAGGCCAAGCAACCTGTTTCTACCTGCAGACCATTCCTCTCCACGTGCTGAGGAAGTCATATCTGCCTTGGTACATCCCCATGGTCCTTTTTGCTTGCTCACCAGCACACTTGAACATATTACTGCCAAGGCTCATACGCCCTGTGCCTTGCACAAGACTGTTGCACCAAACTCTGGCCGGTGACGCATGGTTCTCTCTCTTTAACACTCTTGTCTATACACTGCCCACAGTTGCTGCACCTGCATGTGCTGCTTGTGGTCATGACTGACATCTTACACTGTCTCCGTCCCATCGGTGGCCAGCTTCTTTCTCCGGAATGGAGTATAGCTCAATGAAAGCATGTGTCTGTGGGGTAGAGCCATTGACCTAAGACCTGTGGGACACAGAATACTCCTATCAGAGACTCTAAGGTGCTGCAGTCCTCTGATTTCCATCTAACATGTGAGGCCACTTAGCACCAAAAGAGCATCAGAGAGGAATTTCAGTAAACTTATGTCTTTACATAAGGCAAAGAAGATCTAACTTACATCTGGTTTTCTCCTCTTTCTGTCTGTACTGACTTCACATAGGTAATGTCAGTTCCTTTTTCTTTCCTTGCACATTATCCAGACACACAACACCTCTTCATGGAAAAAACAAAGGCTACATGCAAGCTGCCCCTAATCAGGAGGTTCATCCCATTCCCAGAGCAGGTTTGAGAGCACTGAACTTAAAATTCCAGCAGTCAATATCTTTTTTTTTTTTTTCCTCACCCCTACTCCCCTTCAACTCTAAATCCTGGAGCTTCCCAACACAGGCTGTTTCTGCTTTTGAAACTGTTTTCCTTATCAAAGGATCCATGACTCCGTGGGAGAACCACTACCTTGAGAGTGATGGAATGGATGCAGGCGGTGCTCACGCTGAGCCCTGGAACCTTGGGGTTACATTACCATGGCATGTGACTGATGACTTGCCATCTACTGATGCTTTCCCAGAATAGTTCCCTGGCTTCTTAAAATCTGTAGCCCAGAAACATCACAACATCCCCTGGGGAATTATTCTTTCACAGCTTTGTCTAAAAACATTTGGCATTTACACCATTCTGAAGCAACAAGTTCCAAAGTTTTAATGAACCTCAGAGCCTGCCCAGCACTTGGTTGCAGTATTAGTTTGGAAACGAAACACTTTATCTTCCTGTCTCGTGACAATGACCCATTTAATCCTACAGCAATACCAAAAAAGTGTTCTTCTTTTTTGAATTTAATGAAATAAAAGCTTTAATACAGTGAGAATTCAATAGCTACTTTATGTTGACATCCAGGAATACTATTTAAAGTAGCATGGTATCTTTCTGTAACAGTAGCAGTCGAACAACACAGGCAGGACGAGGCTTTTAGGAAGTAATAATTTTTAACAGGTCAGATAATGTACACATACTGTTCTAATAAAAGATAATATAAATGATAATACTTACAAATCTTGTTCCAACTGAACTGAGTATAATTTAAAGTGCCATCATAACCTAGGTCACTTTTGGAGATGCATTTGTAGCATCACATTTTTTATTTTAAAATGGGACAGAATTTTCTGTCAATAAAGTGTAGCAGAGGACAATATCTACAAAAATCCCTTTCACCATGAGTAAAACTAAGCTTAACTTTCCAACAGTGCAAAAGAGAATCCAGTAGGTTTCCCATCTCTTTCTCCGTGCCTTTCTGAGACGGAGATAACAAGGAACAGAAAGATTGTCATTCATCACATACCATGCAGCAAAAAATCTTGGATCATGAAGCACCATCTTGCCACCAGATTGTAATTATCCAGTAAAGCATTCACCAGACTAATTCACATTTCCCAGCTTGGCCCAGTTCAGAAGTCCCTCTTCTTGTCTACAGAGCACATCTACACACAGATTCACTTGCACGTCATATTGTGTAACTCAACTTAAGCAGCTGTCTAAGACATTTGGGACTGTAAGCAGACAACTACAGCAGAAGATTAGCATCCTAATGTTGGGATATTTTCTTGGGAGCTCACACTGCAGCAAGGAAATATTAACAAAATTTATCATTTTTCTTACAGTTAGGCCCAAGCTGCCATCAAAAAGCCAAAATTTAGCAGTAGTAAAGCAATTCTTCTGTTTGAAATGATGACAAAATCAGCAATGCCATTAAAAGTAATAAAAAATTAATATTAAAGGACTATTTAATTAATAATGTAGATTCTATATTAATAAAATTATCTGCCAAGAAACACAGATGTAACAAGAAGGTATCAATGTGGGTTTTATCATAATCTTATCTCAGGATAAAGACATATAATTTTAAATATCCAGCAGCAGCAAAAGATCTCCCAATGGCCATTACAAATCCACTTTTGCCATGTAACAGAATTTGTAAATGTTGACAAATAGTCCGAAGTGTAACATCTGGGGGCTTTGGTTGAATGGCAGAAGAGTAATAGTTACTGAAATTTTCAGTTTATGTCCTTGCTTTTAATGGAATCTAGATTTTCAAAGCACTGCATGGAAAGCAATAGCTGACGCCATTTTCAGTAACTACTAGAATTGGAAGGAAGATCCTGGGGATAGGAGGAAAATCACTGAAGTATGGATATTTTCAAAGGAAAAGTGTATTGATCAGAATGATTACAGTCTGTTGAGTCTGATGTTGATACTAGGCACACTAATATAGCCATTGATATGAGAATATTATAAATAAATGGTTCTCTGATGTAGAACCAGTCTACGTAACTTTGGTCGGCAGCACTACATTGTTATGTCAAAATAAACTCTATTTACTTGACTTTGGAAAGGTTTTCCATTGTAGAAGACCAACAGTGATCAAAATCTGATCTTGAAACAAAGTGTCATGGAAAGAGCTAGTGCTACTATGGTTTTGGATAGTAAATCGGACCTGACACTGCATAACAGTTGCTGGTGGTTGGTCCACTGAAGAGTTGTGATGATATAAAAAAAAATCAAGTGACAAGCTGAGCAAAGTTTTTTATATGCAGGTTAATTAAACAGAATGATTTAATGAATGAATTAAATTAATGAATGAATTAAATTAATCATTCTTCTTAGCATATAATAAAGTACTAGGAATTAATACCTCTGATCTAAAATATCACAAGTGCAGGGAAATTTGTTACCAACCATAGCTTGGTCTTTTGCTATTTGATAATATCTAATACTTCTAACAAGGTTCTACATTTTTCCCCTCTGAATGCTTATAACCGGTCTTATAGTGCCTGTTCCTACAAACCATAGAATCATAGAATTGCTCAGGTTGGAAAAGACCTTCAAGATCATCAAGTCCAACCACAACCTAACCATGCTACCCTAACTCTAACACTCCACTTAATCATGTCCCTGAGCA
>PPHD01029957.1:0-10464 GCA_002909625.1 Bambusicola thoracicus
ATAAAAAAAACAAATAAAAAAAACCAACCAGCCAACAACAACAGCAAAAATTGAGAACAACAACAACAAAAAAAACTGTGTGACAGATGAAACAAAAAGGAACAAAAGGTTGTTTTTTTGATTTTGGTTTTGCTTTTGCTTTTGTTTTTTTTTATTTTTTTTTATTTTTTTTCTGCAGGGTTGATGTGGGATCCACAGTGGCTTTCAAAAAATTCAGATTGGAAAAGAAGCATCCAAAAGATGTACAAGAAAAAGAAACAAAGCTAGACTAGAGACCGACCATTTTAAGATTTTGTTTTTATTGAAACCATCAGGCTCCTTTGGCTAGATGGCCTGAGCCATTCATATCTATTAAAGAAACAATACAAACTCGTTTTAGTACCACTGGATCCCCTTCAATACTGCCTCAGTCGTATTTGTTAGAATTAAAAAAAAATACCAATTGAAAATGCTGTCGTCTTTTGAGTAAGATGTTGCATATTTTGCCTTTTCATTTTCCCCCTTCGACGGTAGCGCTTAGGGCCCTCACCAAACTCTCAGTAACCATGGTAACTGTATACATACCCATGCTGGCGATGGTGCTGAATGGTAAGTGGAGAAGTCCATCTGCCGTTTCACGTATTTAGCGCTGATATACCACGTGAATTTTTTTGACTTGTTGTATTAAGTTTTCTTGATGCTACATTTTTTTCTATATTGGTACGCCTGTAATTGAGTGTACGTTTTAAGCAAGCCTGGGAGGCACTGATTGGATTGAGGATATGACTTCGTGCACATCTTACTCAGATTGTTAACTCCATATTGTGTTAAATAATGCACCCTCTTTTTATCCTTTTGTTAGCTGTGATTTTAAAGCTTGAATGATTTTGTTAATTCTTGCAATGAAAAAGGCTCTTGTTCCAAGTGTTGAATGCTAGATGTTGCTTTTCCAATGGTACTTCTCTTCTAAAGGGTTATGTTGCACACTGCTAAAATTCGTTTGTCCCTTTTTTTGACATTTTCTTTGTTTCCTTGTACCTTGTCTATTTCCCTTCTACTCCACTGCATGTTCCTTCATATAATCTTTTTTTTTTCTGTTTTGAATATTTATTGTATCAGTGTTATCATGGAATACAAGCATGCTCTTAAGTCTTAAATTATGCAGTACCTTTTAATTTGCTTTTAATGTCTTTTTATTAAAGTTTAAATGATATGACTTTGCTTTATTGAAATGATTTGTAAGTTAAAATGGTTATGAAAGTAAATGTAATTATAAATAGTATGATTTTGTTATGCACCTGTTGCCTTCTATAAATTTAATTGCATTTTATTTTTTTACATGACTAATAGCAGTGATAATGCATGCATTTAATAATACCACAGGCCATCCTTGTAACCCTTTCTAATCCAGTGTTCTATGTGCTTAGGTAAATAATGCAACAGCACGTGTAATGACAAATAAAAAGACCGTCAACCCTTACACGAATGGTAAGTGCGTGGTATCTCACTGCATGGTTTTTATGTCAGTGCATGTAAAACCTCACTCTTCTGGTAGATGAGTGGACTCATCTACTGATGAAGTGTCATGCTCTGCATCCTCTGCATCTCCTTGGGCTCATGCTTTATCCAGCAACCCAGAAGAAAAATCCATTATGTCTGGGCTTAATTTCCATCCTTGTGAACTTCCACTAATTCGCAGGGATGGGCTTAGCATGGAGCATTTTGCCTGTCTGGTATCTGTGAGTTTAACCACAGTGGCTTTCGTATAGGAAAATATACCCGGTAGCATTATTCTCTTCTAGCTTTGTGTGGTGTTAATGTTGTAACAAACGAACTGATCAAAGGATTCAGTTTTGCTTGGATGGTAGAAGAGCAATGTCTCTGTCAGGCATGAGATGCTTTTTAGTACTGAGTTACATATCTGAGCAGAGATATTTCTTTTGTCTTCCTTATGTGCTTTGTTAAAAGTAAAGGGCAACTTGCAATTGAATGCTGACTCCACCTTTTTTTTCCATGGAGTAATCTAAATTCTCAGTTGGTTAAAAAAGTTATTGTAATACTTATATAAAAAGTTAAATTCATGATAAAAACATAATTTACAGATATTCAAAGTGTTTGGAGACAATACATTTTGAAAAAGTTTTCTTTGACAACGTTTTATTCTGTGCTCCAGAAGTTATTTGCATTTGCTAGTTCAGTAAATGCTAACAAGTTCCTAACTCATCGTCAAACAATAATACATCAATTGAAGTTAATTGCAATTACGTTTTCCTGTTTTACTAAAATGTGTAGCTGTAATTATTTGCTTTCCAATTTAATTTAGCTTTTCCCATCCAGTAGAAAGCAGATGAAATCTGCACATACATCAATAACAATTTCCACATTTAGCTTAGACTCTTTACCATTTTGAAATATAATGAATCTTATTTTCTGTATTTGAGCATTCATTACCGAGATTTTTCTAAAAACCATGGCAAAGTGACTACATTTTTTTTATTTAAAGAGTCATAATTTTTTCTTAATGTGGTAAAAATAAAATTAAGTGACAGTTTTCATTTGATATGCAATAATTGGGCAAGTTATAATGATATGGAGAAGAAGGGTCTTGAAATTCCTAGTGATTTTTCAGAAAGTGTTTTCTTCCTCATTTTGTATGTAAATGTGTAACTTGCCAAATGATGCAGATTGGAAATCTCCTTCATTATTACTGACTTGAAAACATCTCAGTGAATCTAACAAGAGAGATGTGAAGCTTGACTGGATCACAAAGCAAGATTTTGTTACAATAAGGAGTTATGTTAAATTTGTGCATATGATACTATGAACTTAGCCTGCTATACTATAATGATAAAAATATAAAAGTAGATTTGATATCAATGATTACATATATTTTGTATTGATATTATGCTAAAGCTAAAACACTTATCAGTAGCACATTACTCATCAACATATCCATTGTTGGTAGATGGTCACGCTGGAAATGAGATTTTAGGAATCTGATTTTATACCTTTGCGTCCTGTGCTGGTGTATTACTTGTGTCATACATTGTCATTTATTTATATCCAAAACTAGATAACTTGCTGTTTAGTGTTTCCCACTTGTACTGTTTTGTGTCTGTGATTCTCCAGCCTATTCTATCTGGATGAAATCTCCATCAGAACTGTGAAGCATCCTGTTAAGTGCCTAAAAATTAGAATTTGTGTTTGCGAATCTGTACATCCAAGGGTGCATATACATGCAGTATGTTCTTTTCTGATATTCACCTTTTGATGGGTGTCTTCATAACAGACTAGATGTAGTTCATAGATACATATTTTTATAACTTTTGTTATTGTCTCAGGTCCCCTGAAGTAAGTCCACAAGTAGAATCATGTTCTTCTAGCACAATTGTTACAACTGACAAAGAACGAGGAGTAGACATGGAGTATGTTCCATTCAGTTTAATCTGTTTCCATTATTCATTATCCTGTCATTCCAAGATCCCAGTTCTTTACTCTCTTGTCAGGAAATAACCATTGCTATAGCTGATTATTAAAGGTCACTCTTGTTTGAAGTTTTTAAAAATGAAAAATTAGGGTAATTTTTCTGTGTTCTTCTATGAGCCTCTTAGCACCTGAAGGATGCTTCTGAGAAAGATAGCCAGAAACCTTTTCTTTGTATGTGTCTTTCTTCTGAACCACTTCTTCATTAGTAGGTGGCTTCATTTTTCAAAGTGTGTATGCTGACTGACACGTTATTGCCACATATGGTTAAATGACAACATGTGAAGTCTTAATCTTTGTTGTAATTTAAAAATAAGGTGCACTCCATTTTGCCTTTCGTTCCTGGATATTACTGGTTGCTTGATAACAGAGCTCATATTGTAAATATGGTTGCTAAAGGCGATAGACTTTAAAGCAAAAAAAAAATCTCAACTTTTTATTTTTTTTTTTATATATGCAGCTTCATTGAGATAAGCACTTCGCTCATATGTGCCAGATGGTTTTTGAAATAAACATGCTTTCTGTTGACTTCGGACAATTCCTGAAATGAACAGTTCATAAGTAGCCAGTTTCTAGTGGGACTCTTTGGTGTGATTTTGTTCACAGATGAGATGATTTTGGATGTGCTTTGGAGATAGAACTGACTTTTCATTGTGCATGCATTCAGAGTCAGGAATTCTACTTGTTGGCAAAAACACTTGATACACTTTAGATGTTCCAACCCATTCTGCTCACAGTTGTAATTTCTAAAATTTTCTTAGCATTCTTCTGATGCTCACATTGCATTGGTTTAGGTTGCTCTTCCAAAGTCATGGTGAATAGAGAATTATGTGCAAGACTGAGAGAACCTCAGCAACGAATTAGAAACTTGACACAGAGATTAGAAGATGAATATTTGCAATATCTTGCGTTTGAGACTTCTTTTAATCTGAACTTGTATTCAAAATCAGAACTAATGACAATTAGTGCAGTTAAATTCCCTCTCGCTTTGCTTTCTTCTTGTTCTGGATGCAAACAGGAAAAAAGCAAACAGTGTCTCATTGTTTCTTTCCCACCAACGCATTCCTCAGGCAACACACACCTGTCTGCTCTATAAAGTGAAAATAATTCTTCCTACATTGCTGTGCCCCACTTTCTAACAAAGCTTATTCCACTGTGCAATATGTTATTATTTCCTTGCCTTTAGCACATTTAATCTGTACTTTTTTTTAGATGACAGTATAGGGTCATCTTACAAGTTCCTCCTAAGTTCCTACAACACTGCTGTCTTTAGCATCATATACACTTTGAACGCAGGCCCTGTGTCTACAGCAAGGCTGTGTACTCTGTGTATCTGGAAGAACAGCATCACATGTAAGGACTCAACAGCAATTCTTTGGAGCATTGCCTGAACAGATGGCAGAGAACATCTCTTGATTCTGGATTGCTTTTAGGCCAGCTGTAGGACAGTGGTTATTTAAAGCAAAGGCATTGGCTTCATTGGCCAGTGTAAGAGGCTGGCAGAGCATGACTGGAGCATTTTCATATGAGCCAGCTATTTCATCGTAATATGCCACCTGTACACGCAGGTTGTATAGCCTTTTCTGATACATGACTGTTTTGTGCCATTTCAGTGCAGAGAGTCTGAAGTATAATTTGTGTCTCTGGCATTTGACTGGACTCACACAGTGCACAGATATCTTTTCTGTCATGGTGGACTGTTCTTTACAGTGCCTACACTTTCATTTTTTATCTAAAGTAGGATGAAAATGCTCATTTTATTGCCTTGTAATATACGCTAATGCATGCTTAGCAGAAGTACCCTTTGTCCAGCAAATGATCTGTTTTGGCCTCACTAGTATGTAACTGGTGACTTAAAGCAATGAAAAAGAGCTGATCTACTCTGTTATTACATGATATAGAGATACCTGAACTAGTTCTGTCATAATTGCGTAACTTAAGGTAAAGAGACCGTGGTAACTGTGCATTTCAACTGAGCTAGTTCACCTGATAATTTCCTCCAGTACTACTTGCAGTATTGAAATGTCCAGATAATGATTTATTTCATAACTTGTTTCCATACTTGAGAATCAGAATATTCTGATATTAAAGATCAGTACTTAAAACATCTATAAAACTTTTATTAAAATGACCTTGAATGCATTCTATGTGTATGTTGCTATTACAATAAATAAATAAATAAATAAAATAAAAATTATTATCAGTAATTGCAGTATTAACTCTTTATATTTTTGTTTGCTGCAGGCTGGAAATTAAATCCAGTTGTTGGTGCAGTTTATAGTCCAGAATTCTATGCAGGTAAGGATTAAACGGCAGTTGTCCATTCTGTGTTTTATTTAAACATGTATAAGTACAGATTGACTGTTTGGTGTGAGGTTTGGCTTCTTCGTTTAACTCATGCTCCCTGCTAGTCGTCTGCAGATTTGGAAGGTTTTGACAGTTACCTGGGAATAATGAAGTTTATGTAGAAGATATAAGAATATCTTTTCTTGGATAGCATAACATGAACTGCAATATTGCAGCCTTACAGGAATATTTTTTTTTTAGTTATTTTATACTTTACTTTATATTTTGCTCATTTTATTTTTATATTTCAGTACAGACATTTTGTGTCATGAATTACTTAAGCTTAGACAACAACAAAAAGTATCTATCTGTAAATATATAAATATATCTATATAAAATAGAGATATTCACACAAATGTATAGAGTTATGAACTCCGTTCTTAATCGTTTCTTGAACATTTTTCTTTAATTTTTATATTTAGTTATTCAGTCTTTTAAAACTTTTGTTTGTAATCTATATTATCTCTCAAGACAGTTCTAATCCTGGGTACAACTTGGAGTTGCTGAGATTTAGCCTTTTTCTATTGCTAGCAGCAGTTTGTAAATATACTGCAGCAACAGCACTGAAAGTATATGGGTGTACACTAAAATTAACTTGTTTATAAAAGAACTTGAATCTCATCCATAGCCTCTTGAAAGTCCAGAAACACCATGTTATTTTTCTTTTAAACTAATAGTTTATAACTTAGGGAGAAATGTTTCTTGTAGCTCCAAATGCTTCTAATAGGTTATATACGTAGTCCTTTGTTAGGTTCCCAGACCACATACAAATGCTCTGTGAATTTCATGGGAAGCTCTGGGAAACCTTGTTTTCCATTTCAATCAATTTTTTTAGTTATTTGTGCCTGCTTGTGTATATGTTTCTCCAGTAGATTGGATAAATTTTCAGTTCATATTTTAAAACACAAAAATGTTAATCCATTGTCGCACACATAGGTAATGAAAAATAAAGAAGTAATTGTAGAATGCATTTGCTACAGCAATTTGAAATAAGGGAGGTTTCCAATAGGCATTAGGAAAACATTTTTCACTAACAGTGGTTAAGCATGAGAAGAGGTTGCCTACAGATGCTAAGGAATCTCCATCCTTGGAGATACTTAAACCTCCACTGGTTTAAGCTGAAAATGTTTGGTTAGTTCAACAAACTTCAAGAGAGAAAAAATGTTGTATAGAACTACTGTTATAAACAAATTCTTATTTTAAAGAAGCTGCCTATAATACATGTAGTGCCAAGTACTGAAGTAGATAAACAATAAAAACTGGGGTATTGCATTATGAAAGTGGCATCAGAATAATAAAAACACTAAGCTGGTATTCATGGAAGAGCAATATTTAGTGTAGGCAGAATTTGTTTCCTTCTTTGATGTATGCCTACGCTGAAAATAGGAATTGAACATTGATCTTGTTTGAGCAGTTAGTGAACCAACCCTGAACCTGCATAAATTAGCAAGTCAGAGTTATTAGTCATTTTATATAAATGACTTTGTGTTAATGACAAATATAATAATATTCCCATAGTACAGTAATCAATTTTCTAATACGTATGCAGAATTAACAGTCTGACTTATAATTGTCTCATGAAGTAGGGCATGAAGAGTTCACATAGTTTGTAAATTAAAATCAATATTTTCAATCTCTCCTGAAGGTAATTTTCTTAATTTACTGGATTTTTTCCTAACATTTATTTTTTCTTTTAATTATAAAATGGCAGGTTATTGATTTTTTTTTTTTTTGTATAACCTCTTAAAGTCCCAAGTGCATTTTTATTGCCAACGCAAGGGAGGTGTTTGCCCTTCTTAATGAGAATCTTTAATTACCATTAGAAGAGTATTAATTTAATTTTATGAATTATGGTGTGCGCTCTACCACACCTATGCAGAAAATTCTATCCCGGATACTTAATGTATTTCAGTATTTTTTTTCTGTCTACATATACAAGCCTTTTATTTTGTATATTTTCTGAAATGACTAAAATAAATTTTTGTCTCGCAGGTGCTTAAACATTGTTTTAAGCAATTTAGATTAAAACAAGCAAACAAAAATCTGTACGCATCTCTTAAAGTCATTAGAAAATGAAACAGTTCTTGTATGCCATAGTGGAATGCTGCAGCATATCTTTATTTACGTGTCCGCCCACCTTACCTGGAAAAGTTTCACTTTTGAAGATTTTAAATTTAGAAATGTGATTTTTAAGATGGCCACAGATACAGTTATTTGGTTTAATTATTGTCTCAAATGCTGTCATGTTGAAGTGCTACCAACTATTCCACAGTCAGTGCAAGAAGTTTCTTTTGCTCTAATAAATGATGAAAAATTTGGGCACTTCTGAAATAAAGATGAAATATTTGCAGAGAAACTGTTGATTTAAAGTACCTTTAATCTTCATAAATAAGTTTAAAAAAAACCCAGAAGGTTATACAAAGCTGTCAGGATGGCACTGATGAATGGCAAATTCACCCATTTCTCAATTGCTGGTGAAGACACATGCCGCAAGGCTTAACCGTATTGTACATCATATCTGCCAACTCATTTCTGTGATTAAATATTCCATCAGTGTGGGCTATAAGGCGGTAAAGCTTAACAAGATTCATAAGATGCACCACTTGAATACACATAACTCACTTCCTTGGAAAAAGAGCACCCCGCATGCAAAAGAAAATTAGAATTGAGTTAAATTACTCCATAAGACAAGATCAATAGAGAAAGAAAAAGATCCCCTAATGCAATGCAAATCTAAGATATAGTTATGTCCTGACAACTTGAAGCAGACAATTAAAGTCAAATAGGGAGGAACGCAATGTAAATCAAATCTAAAACCTTGAAGATAATGGTAAACAGTAGGACCAGTGACATAATTGTTAGAGCTCTGCTTTTTTTCCCTGAGTGTACACTTCTGTAAAAGAATAACTTTTTGAGGGAACACGTGACAGATAAATATGGAGACTATAAGATAAACAGCAGATACACACCAGGTACAATGTAAGTAAACTGCTACCTATGGTCTATATACTATATATTTAGAAATATAATATGATTTTTTTTCCTGAGTAGCCCTCCTAAGACTATTTTTCTGACTTTAAAATGCCTGTCCTGTAATAAATTAGAACACTGCAAGCATGTGGATATTCATGCTGTGTGGTACCATTAATGGGGATTAACAGTGAGATGTTCACAAGGTGCCATTTGAAAGCTGTGATTGTAATTCAGAGGCCCAGTAAGATTCCCTTACAGCTGCTGACTGTGGGTGTACAAGGGACTGCCTCACTGGCATGCCATCAAACATTCCCCAGGTCCTTGGTAATTTCATAGAAAGCAAAAGAGCTGTTATTTGTACCATTTCACAGAATTCTACTTTTCCATATA
This sequence comes from Bambusicola thoracicus, assembly GCA_002909625.1. NCBI lineage: Eukaryota > Metazoa > Chordata > Aves > Galliformes > Phasianidae > Bambusicola > Bambusicola thoracicus. The sequence continues at coordinate 9,172 of PPHD01029957.1, forward strand.
AACTTACTGTAATTGATAGGTAATTTTAAAAATTTGCTGTATCTCCGAAGAGTCTCCTTGAGTAAATAAAAGGATACTATTAAAGGTGCTTTTTTATCTTTATGAGAAAGAAATATTAATGAAGTTACCATTTCCATTCCTGTATATCTCTTCCAGAGAACTATTTGTCAAGTTGTTAGGAAGATCTTAGTGAAGAAATTTGTAAGAAGCACCGTGTGGTTCATTTCACAAGGTCTTCATATAAATTGAGACACATTTTTTCATTTATTTGTGTATCCATCCAATTTTAAATCAATCCCATAGTGAAACATAACTATGCTGTGTTAAGCATGTGTGTTATCCATCCTTCTATGCTCGTCTGTGATTGACAAAAAGACAGATTTTCAGACTGATTTCTTTATTAGGAGCACTATGGCATTTCCTTACTGTAAGTTGTTGCATTCTGTTTCTTTGGTGGTGTTACAAGGTGATTGCTACCTGCTCATTTCCTTTTATATCAATGTTTATTTTATGCTTGATACCCAAACTTTATTTCAGCCTCGGGTAGGCTGAAAGTGAAGTGCCATTTTCTTCCTTCTAGGGCTACTGCTGATCTTCCATTTTCTCTTTTCTTTCTCTTGTTTTTTTTTTAAATGAGGAATTGTTGAGAATTCTCTTCCTGGAATTCTCTTCATGGAACACAGAGTTTTGTTGTACTCAAATTACTGCAACAGATCAGTCCTTTAATGCAGATAACTTGAGACTCAGTAAGGACGTTTTAAGACTTGCAAGTGTCAGAACATATATTTTAGGGTCTGTAGGTGGTGAGAGGCTTCTTTTGGATAGTTTCAGTGCGTGAAGTTTGGGGAAAAGATGTTACAAGAATGACTTGGCAATATATAGTGAATATTCTTCCAGAGGACAGGAGTGACCACAGGAGAGAATGTAAATATATAATCATAGCCAGCAAACAGTATACTATTCCAAAATTTTCAGTTGTCAGTGGAGGAAAAAAAAAGGACTTGTACTGGTTCTTTTTCCCTAATTATGCATCATGGTACACAATTTACAAGCATTTAATATAGACTTCATATTCCTTTTAATTAGGTAAGTAATTACATACTATTTTTCCTGAATAGTCAGGAAGTTGTAGGTGTTTTTCAGCAGCTAGTAGCAAGAGCCATCCTACATGGCTAAATAGAAGATACTGCAAGGATATGTGTATCTATGGACAGAGTCACAGAGTGGCTGTTTTGAGGTATCTGGTTCAATCCGCCTGCTCAAGGTAGGTCACCTAAAGCAAGCTGCCCAGGC